>JAHDVE020000737.1:0-49942 GCA_022606495.2 Halesus radiatus
CCCCTGCCCCCGCAGCGCCCGGTGCATTACATGGCAGCCCAGCTGCTTACAACCTCACTCCCCGCGGGCTCGAACGGAATGACTATAGTTACAATTCTGTAGCGCTCGGCGCTACAGTCTCTGGCCCCGCACCCCTCGGCCCGGCACCCCTCGGCCCGGCACCCCTCGGCCCGGTTACCATCGACCCAGCGACACACGTTCCCGAACAAGCAAGTACGGCCGCCTGGGATTCTAGAGCACGAGCTGTTACGGCAGCGGCTCTAGCCACAAATACCGACACGACACGGAGCACAGTAGCCTCTGCGGATTCCAAGAAAGAAATAATCCGTCGGATGTGAGCAGAGTTGCAAGAAATAAGAAAACGAAACAGGCAGATCGAGCAACTGATCGCCGCGTCTGGGCTCCCTTTGCTGTTGAGCACTGACACAAACCCGGAAGTGCGCAGCCTTGCACCGCCCGATCCCGAAGTATCCGGCGCTGCACACGGCCCTGCTATAGGCGGGCCCCGTCACAACAACTGCTGCCCGGATGTGCGCAGCCTCGCACCGCCCGATCCCGAAGTATTCGGCGCTGCACATGGCCCTGCTATAGGCGGGCCCCATCGACATGACAATGACTGCCGCCCTGAAGAATGCAGCATCGCATTGCCTGACCCCGAAGTGTCTGGCTCTGCTCACGGCCCTGCTATAGGCGAGCCCCATCTACTCGACAACGACGGCTGCCATGAAGTGTGCAGCTGCGCATTGCCCGACCCCGAAGTGTCTGGCTCTGCTCACGGCCCTGCTATAGGCGGGCCCCATCTACACAACAATGACTGCTTCCCTGAAGTGTGCAGCCTCGCACAGCCCGACCCCGAAGTGTCTGGCTCTGCACACGGCCCTGCTATAGGCGAGCCCCATCCACTCGACAACGACGGCTGCCCTGAAGTGTGCAGCTGCGCATTGCCCGACCCCGAAGTGTCTGGCTCTGCTCACGGCCCTGCTATAGGCGGGCCCCGTCTCCATGACAACTACTGCTGCCCTGAAGTTTGCAGCTGCGCATTGCCTGACCCTGAAGTGTCTGGCTCTGCCCACGGCCCTGCTATAGGCGGGCCCCATCCACTCGACAACGACGGCTGCCCCGAAGTGTGCAGCTGCGCATTGCCTGACCCTGATGTGTCTGGCTCTGCTCACGGCCCTGCTATAGGCGGGCCCCGTCTCCATGACAACAACTGCTGCCCTGAAGTTTGCAGATGCGCATTGCCTGACCCTGAAGTGTCTGGCTCTGCCCACGGCCCTGCTATAGGCGGGCCCCGTCTCCATGACAACAACTGCTGCCCTGAAGTGCGCAGCCTCGCATTGCCCGACCCCGAAGTGTCTGGCTCTGCTCACGGCCCTGCTATAGGCGAGCCCCATCTACATGACGATGACTGCTGCCCTGAAGTGCGCAGCCTCGCACAGCCCGACCCCGAAGTGTCTGGCCCTGCTCACGGCCCTGCTATAGGCGGGCCCCATCTACCCAATGTTGTCTGCTGCCCTGAAGTGTGCAGCTGCGCATTGCCCGACCCCGAAGTGTCTGGCTCTGCTGACGGCCCTGCTATAGGCGGGCCCCATCTCCACAACAATCACTGCTGCCCTGAAGTCTGCAGCTGCGCATTGCCCGACCCCGACGTGTCTGGCTCTGCTGACGGCCCTGCTATAGGCGGGCCCCATCTCAACAACAATGATTGCTGCCCTGAAGTCTGCAGCTGCGCTTTCCCCGACCCCGAAGTGTCTGGCTCTGCTGACGGCCCTGCTATAGGCGGGCCCCATCTCCACAACAATCACTGCTGCCCTGAAGTCTGCAGCTGCGCATTGCCCGACCCCGAAGTGTCTGGCTCTGCTGACGGCCCTGCTATAGGCGGGCCCCATCTCAACAACAATCACTGCTGCCCTGAAGTCTGCAGCTGCGCATTGCCCGACCCCGAAGTGTCTGGCTCTGCTGACGGCCCTGCTATAGGCGGGCCCCATCTCCTCGACAACGACTGCCGCCCTGAAGTGTGCAGCTGCGCATTGCCCGACCCCGAAGTGTCTGGCTCTGCTCACGGCCCTGCTATAGGCGGGCCCCGTCACAACAACTGCTGCCCGGAGGTGCGCAGCCTCGCACCGCCCGATCCCGAAGTATCCGGCGTTGCACATGGCCCTGCTATAGGCGAGCCCCACCGAAACAACAATTGCTGCATTGAGATGTGCAGCCTCGCACTACCCGACCCCGAAGTGTCCGGCTCTGCACGCAGCCCTGCTATAGGCGGGCCCCACCGAAGTGATGATAATTGCTGCATTGAGATGTGCAGCCTCGCACTACCCGACTTCAAAGTGTCCGGCTCTACACGCAGCCCTGCTGTAAGCGGGCTCTACCGAGACATCAATAACTGCTGCACTGAGATGTGCAGCCCCGCACTGCCTGACCCCAAAGTGTCCGGCTCTAAACGCAGCCCTGCCATAAGCGGGCCCCACCGAAGAGATAATAGCTGCCGCACTCAGGTGTACAGCCTCGCACCAGCCGACCCCAAAGTGTCCGGCTCTGCACGCAGCCCTGCTATAGGCGGGCCCCGCCGAGGAGACGATAGCTGCCGCACTCAGGTGTACAGCATCACACCATCCTGGCCACAGACCCGATCCCGCAGGATTATACGCGGATCCCAGAAGCCCGCTGTCTTCTCAGGAGACGCGACATCGCCCCGTCTATTATTCCCGACGGGGGGAGCGTTTCCGGCCGCCGTGGACAACGACGAACACGTCTGGATGAAAATTAGTCCAGTTTCACTGCACGGGGGGAGTGTAACCGACGTGATCGTTTGATCGTAATTATCATGATTCTTAGGATTCTAATTTTGCGACATTATGTTGATACAAGCCATAAGTGCGGGAAACACCGATTTATTCTAATCCATAATACGGTACCCGAGGTCTGTTTACCTGAGGGTAATTTACAAACGCCCGGCTTTAAATCCCGGGAATTTCGCAGTCGCCAGAAAAAGGCAGTTACGGGGATTAACAGCGAACTAATTAAAAGCCACCGAGCCACAGTTCGTAGTTCACGAAGGAACCCGAAGAATAGTTCGGATGTGATTAAAAAGGGGGACTTTGGCCGAAGCAAAGTCAGTAGTGGACAGAGACGAGTGAGTAGAGACCGTCCGGCCAGTGGTCGTAGTCGAGACTCCCGTCTCCTACAAAGCAAGCAGGCCACTTGCATCCCCAGCCTGAGACGCTGCGAGAAAACTCGGCAGGAACCGCCGAACCCCAACGCCCACCGTTCGAGTGCAGTCGAGTGCCCTTCGCCTCCTGCCCTCCAACGCCGTGATCCCATCAAGGCACATATCCACCACCGCAGGAGTCACACTCGGACGAGCAATCGTGACTCGTACCCAGTCACATCTTGTAAGAAAGTCTTTTACTTCTCCTGCCTCCCACCTGAAGGATTCCTGGACCTGCCTCAAGGATAGTCGGCCCCGTACCCCCAGAAGCATAGAAAGTGACTTGACCAGCACCCTACATGTTTACAGTCTTGTAACGACAATGGTCGCTTACAATGCATATATCATGAAATTAAACATAAAGTTAATTTAGTCTCAATAGTTTCAGCTTTGAGTGCCACGACTCATTTTAACAAAAGGTTCTAAGTGCCTCGTGAAAAGTTACTAAAAGGGACTATGTGTAGCCAACTTGGCTATTTAGCCATTTGCACTTTACTAATTTTATTACTTAACACGACCAGCAACACCGTTATATATGACTTGTTCGTTTTTGCTACATCATGTATAGCTACAAATAATTTTTATCGCTCTCAAGTTTTTATTTAGAATATTGGGCGGTGGCACAAGGACCATTACTATATATTTAGTTTAATTTTGGATTTTATTGGCACTTAGTACTTTATTTAATTCAGTTGCTTAATTGTTATGCCATATCAAATATTAATGTTAGATTTATGAATGGTGATCGTTCATCAGGACGATATAGAGATACCTATCACTCAGTAGCGTGCATTGCTCTATGACCAAAGGTAGGCTGTGTGATAAATTTTTCAGTGAATATTTAATAATAATAATAATAATAAATGTTTATTCCGGTATCGGTTAGTGCAGTCACACACATTCCATACAAAATATGCACAAAAGTTTAAAAATAAAATAATAATAAGATAGTAGGTGAATGATACGTGACACATGAAACAAAAATAAAAGAATAAGTACATGAAAATAAAGCCTTTAAGGTGCTGCGACATTTAAATGATATCTTTCTCCAGTATGCGTCGATGCTGGAGGCTAAACTGAGGCGGGTTTCCAGGATGAGGATATTCCCGGAACTGTTTATTCTTTCCCTCATTCCAGCCACCCTGGATTATATAACGGCTGCAAAATCAGAAAATCGCCCCTCCGTGAACATACTGGAAGCGCTGCAGTATCTGGGAAGGCCAAACATTATACGGAAGGCGTTATTTTACTGTACACGAAGTCTTTCCATACTACTATTTTTATAGTTTGCCCAGAGTTCGCACGTGTACAACGTTGCGTAGAAGGCAAGGAAGAAAGTCACTTTTACAGCGGTACTATAAAAGCGAAATCTTTTGTTGAGAATGTTCGATTTTACGTTGAGAGCTCGTCTTTGCCTATCATTATCATCATCATCCATCATAGTACTGGTGATTATGTGTCCTAGGTATTTGGTTCCTTCAGTCTCCTTCAGGATCACACCGCTCAGGGTAGCTACAGTGCAATTTTAATATCATAATCCACTGATTGTTGTGACAAACTGAATAAATGAGTGTACAAGTTCATTACCAAATTCATTGAAAAATACACTTCTGTAAGAAAATTGTCGTTTGTAATTTGTATTTTTCTATTATCGTTTAATTGATTCGGTTTTCTTAGAGTAGGCACATCTCTTCAGCCTATATGGACTGCACGCCACCGCTATCACCATGTTTACGTTACATTAGAAAGATTTCAATACGTTCGCTAATTATAGAGGATTCAACGGAGTGGAGTGTCCGTTTTTGTCAGGTTAAGAGAAGTTAAGTCTTCACGGATTCCAGTCCGATTGAAATTTTGTACAGGATCAGCATATCCACACTATTATAATATCTGCGGGCTTTGCGCAGTTTTAAAAAATATTTAATTTATTAATTGATAAACTAAAGTTTTTTTTAAGACAAGATTTTTGTGCATAGCGCAAAGGGTAACAATTATTTTTATAAACAATAATTATTAGCCATCTATTGAGGGATTTAGCCGTAACAAGCCTTTCTCATACTAATAAAGTTGGTTGTTTACAGGTGAAATATAATAAAAACAGTAATTATTGAATGAAACACTAGTATATATTGATTAACTTGGCGGGTTTGCGATAAGCCGACGTAGCTCAACGGTAGAGCATCTGACCGGCAATCAGAAGGGTGCAGGTTCGAGTCCTGTCGGCGACATTTATCTTTTCTCGGAAGGTTTTTTTCAATTTGGATGAGTGTTTCAGGCTAATAATTATTGTTTATAAAAATTATTATTATTTTATTTATTTATTAAACAAAAAATACTTCCACTTCATGTGGTCTAATATAAACTTATATATTTTTACATTTTAATTTACATATTGCTTATTTCTAATACTTATTACATAAATATTATTTTACATCTTACTCTAAACAAGTTTAATCTAAGGTACATTTTTTTTTATTTCACTGGGAATATATATATATTTTAATACAGTAAACAATTTTGGGTTTGGGATTTGTTTATTATTTTTTAGTATTCATTGTAATGTAGTTTGTCTCTAAATTAAGGTGATAGTAATTTGTTAAAAACTTTGTAAATAAAGCGTTGTAGAAACGTAATTGTTTAACACTCATTATATCTAATTCCTTGAGCATTTTCTTTATTGTTTTATATTTATTACATTTTAAAATTTATCTCATTGCTCCATTCTGGATTATTTGGAGTTTTTTTTACGCTTTAGCTACCTTACCGTAAAATTACAACTACCATACATATATCACCTATGTGAACATGCCTACAAGAAAGTCCCAACTGCCCGTAGCCGGTGAGATTATGGCATGTTGTAAGGCTATATGTAGTGGGGAAAGAAAGGAGATGGGGAAGAAGAATGTGGGAAAGTACCTAGATAATTCGGATCTCGTCACCAAATACGGCTAAAGCCATTCAAGCAACGTTTCGATTTTGGATAAAGAATATGAAGTAATATTTGTAAAGTTATTTGCCACAAAAACGGCGCCATAAAAATCATCCAATTATTATTATTATTATTATTGAATAGTTGTCTTTCACCGGAGCAATACTGAGAAAATCTTCCACAGTTTAAATATTTTCATAATTTCTTCAAACCATTGGTATTCGGCGTCATTATTAATAAATGAATTAAAAATTATTTTGTTTTCACTACCGCAATATAAATATCTTGATAGTTCGAAAGTAATACTTTCTTCAATATACAAATGTTTCGAAAGCAATGCTTTCTTTATCGGGAATATATAGAATATATATTATTATATATATTCCCGATAAAGAAAGCATTGCTTTCGAAACATTTGTATATTAATAAAGTGGTGAATACAAAGTAAATTGTTCAATTAATTTATTTTATAAATATTTTCAAGTTATGGACAAAAGCCCCTGATTGCTCGGTCTATTACCAAAGGTTTTTTAAATTCGCGTTACGTTTTGTACCGTAACTATAAATAAATTACAAAAAATATGATAATTACGCAGTAAAGTACCCTTTTTGATGTCAGTCTCCGTGAAATTCCCGCTCGTCCGACTCTGCGAATGCCCCTCATATTGCAAGTTAATTCTAACTTTTCCTGGACGAGATATACGACTCTCACGAGGGCCGTTCAATTAGCATTACGATCTTGCATCGCAACTAAATTGGGACCCAGGCGTGATAAATGGCTCCTGGCGTAGTATTACGTCTGCTTGTAGTTTTAGCTTTGTGATTTCACGAGATTTTAACACAAAACAATGCTCTATTCACGCGGATTTACGGGGCTAAAGAGTTTTTAACTTACTGCCTTTATATGAGTTATATGTTACATTTAAAGGTACATGTGCCCTTTATAAGGTCGTGTAAATGAAACGTGGTCGGCATGTATTTTTGGAAAAGTTACTTGATTCAACGAGAACTTACGTAATACATTTGGTTTTATGTAACATTAAACTCAATGAAATGAAACGCTTTCTGTAAACTGATGTGAATAACCCAACCAGTTTTAAGTATCAAGCGACTTCAATAAGATCAGTACTATAAAAACATTGTATATGTCACTAGTGCGGAGTCATATCGAATACAATTCCACAGTTTGGTCTTCAAATTATGTATTTATTTGTAAGAAACAAACAGCTTTTAATACATATAAATTAATACATTTTATACGAAGGAAGATTAACAAAAGGTTAAGCCAATAAAGTTTCTTGGTTAAATACAGGTGTTTTATTTATGAAGCTAACAAGATAAAGAAAAAACAAAATAAGAAGGAAGGGGAGAGGAAGAGGAAGATAGAATCGGGAGAGGATACATTTTATACTCGTGCATCGTGCATTTGTGGTCGTACGTATTACTTCGGTTCGGTATTTTGAAAAGGTATTGTGAAGAATGTTGATATTGTGAAATTGTGCGTTATATTGCACACAAATACGGGAATTGGAGAATTTATCCTAAGATTGGTCCGGAATGCGGGCAAATGAATAAAATCCCATTGGTCTTGATGGGATGTAAATGTTTATAAATTTAATGAGTTCTGGCGAATCCAGGACATTATTCATAATTTTAAACAGTAAGATTTGATCAAATATTAAGCGTCGCGTCTGAAACGTGATGAACTCGGTATTATTTGCAAAGTGTAAATTAAATTTATAATTTATATGCTAAAACAATTTACGTTGAATGCTTTCGATTCTTTCAATATGGGCTTGGTATATCGGTGTGAAATATTCTAAGTGAGGGCGGATATATGCTGTGTAAAGAGAGTATAGAGTCTTTATGTTGCGAAAAGGTTTTGAAACACGAATTACAAATCCCAGCGTTTTATTTGCTTTATTGATAACCCTATTAGTTTGTGTGATTTAGTTTCACATCCAGTATTACCCCAAGGTCTCGAATAGATTCTACTTCAATGATATGGGTATTGTTAAAGTGTAATTAAAATAAAATTAATTTTTGTTACTTGTGAATGATAATTTATTACATTTTGAAATATTATTAATTAATTTGTTCAATTTGCAGTACACAAAAATACGATTGAGATCGAAAATATGATGACGAAAAGAGTTTTGAGTAATTGATTACGAAGTTCATTCACTCACGATTGAAGGAATCTCGCGTAAATTCTTAAGATAAGTAAATTTTTGAATGGGAATTTCGAGAGAATGATTATCTATTTTATTCATCAAAGTTAGAAAACATTTCTGAACGAAGAATTATTTGCGATTTAACATGTTTGTTTAAGATTGTTAATTCAATGTTTTATACCCCTGAAATGCTATATTTGATTGCGTTTCATGTACCTGGTAGGACAGTTACAAGACAGCACCTACCATTTTATTGTGATAATTCAACTTCAGCGTCGCAATATTATACTCCTATGCGATGAATTCAACATCTGGGGGAACGAATACTTCAATGTTGTTGATATATTTGGTACATCAATGTTACAGTATAGGCATGCATTAGTAGGGGTTTTTTCATCGAGTGTAGAGAGCTAGGTTATTTGAAACTATTTAACTTTGGATAAAAGTGACAAATTATGTTGTTTCTTTTTATGTTATCTATTATAATACATATGTACCTTTTAAAGATTATTAGTAAATGTCCATGTAAAAGTTTGTAAAGGGCGTAAATAAATAAAGTGAACGATTTTTTTTTAGTTCTACTCCTTCGATTGTGTTTTTTTCTTCAAATAAAACGTACAAAGAAGTTCCACCCCCATGATTTATCAACAAAACTCATTATTGGACTGGTATTTGTAACATAATATTTGATTTAACATTCTTCTTCTTCTTCGTATAGTGGAGGAGAGTTGATGGAGGTCATAGTGAGATGCTGAGGTTATTCAGCTAGCCGAAGGCATCGGGGGTCATTTGGTTCAGCACAGATGTGCCATAAGGAAACTGATAAAGGGGACATTATTCTATTAAATAAAATTTACTTGCGCACGCCGGGATTTGAACACGCGACCTTCGGATTCATAGTCGAGAGCTTTACCCCTCGACCATGGAGGCCGTCATATGTGTTCCGTTGTTTGAATATGTCCACATTCACAAAGTTCGCAATCCTTTAGTCCTCATTTATGAATCATATACGCACAACAGCTGTGGCTGCACCGGATGCAGTTTAATGAGGTTCACGTCTTACGAGGGAGAAAAAAACTTGAAAAAAAAACTCTTAGAACCCTAGCAATTTAATAGTAGGGTCTACAACAAGGTGCTTGTTTTTCACATCCGAGGTGTGCCACTGAGTTAACCACGAATCTTCAGGGGAGTAGCGTGATAGCAGCACTCTTTTTTGCAAGGTCATCTTGAAGTGGGATGTTCCTATTGACGACCTTTTGTATTCGTTGAGGGTTGGTATCTCTCATCTCACAATCGGTGGTGCGATATTCGAGAGGAGAGGGAGGATTTACATTAATAAGTTTTTTATAGCAAACAACAGAAAATATGCAAAAAAAAAAACAAAACATTACGTAAAAATACATTATAATATTTTAGAAAATAGAAAAAGTATACATATATCAAAATCCACAAAGTTTAGAAGGACGGCTATCAGAACAGAGTTGGTGTACTCATAATAAATCGTTTTTAAACATTAAATAGGATTTAATGTTTGTTTTATTCTTTATGTTTCGAAAGCGAAGCTTTTCTCATCAGGAATATATAGAATACATTATTATTATTCTGTTTATTCCTGATGAAGACTTTTGAAACATGTTGATATGTATATATTAATAAAATGGTGATTACAAAGGAATTTTTGATGCATTTATTAATAATGACGTCACAAATCGAATACCAATCTTTTGGAGAAATTTTAAAAATAAAATTGTAATCGAAATCACAGTTAAGCAAAATATCTTAAGTCTGAGGATAAGGATAATGTCATATCTTTAAAAAATATCTTAAGTCTGAGGATAAGGATAATGTCATATCTTTAAAAAATATCTTAAGTCTGAGGATAAGGATAATGTCATAGCTTTAAAAAATATCTTAAGTCTGAGGATACGGATAATGTCATATCTTTAAAAAATATCTTAAGTCTGAGGATAAGGATAATGTCATATCTTTAAAAAATATCTTAAGTCTGAGGATAAGGATAATGTCATATCTTTAAAAAAAAAACGGAATCAGACTCCTCCTGGCGCCGTGTCGAGACGATGCGCTCCCGAACCGAATGGGACAAGGAGAAGAAGATAAGATGAGATCAAATAAATATTAATATTTCAATAAATGTACTAAAAGTGTTGTTGATGTGATTTTTCACAAATGAAAACAACACAATAAAAATTAATTAATTGAAATGAAAGAGCTAATCAACCCAATTACATCAAAAACCTAAATAATCTCAAAATTACAAAACAAACGATTTGAGTTAACATGCTGCCTTTGTCCTTTAACGGGCAGAGGTCTGGCAGATATGTCCCAGGGGTCGCACATGTTAATTGCAGGTAATTATCGAACGGTCCCCCCCGGCGACGTAATATGTGACCAATGGTAGGTGGTTCCGGAAAAATCTACTTTGGGTCGGCTTGGCCATTCTGTTGGCGCCAAGTGCAAAATGGAAGTCTTTGATCTAATTAATGTTAAAGTTAAAAATAACGTTATTTTTAATTCTATTTAAATTTTGTTTGGCTATCATAATATTTATGTATTATTGGATACACTGAAGAAATAACCCGATAGAAGTCTGTTTTGGACATGTCCGTGGAACCGAAAAGTACAATTTTTCTTTGCTTTTGATATCATCAGTGGCGTGCATTTCTCTATGAGTAAAGGCTGTATGTAATTTTTCGGGAATGAATAAGGAACTCCAGTGAAAAATATAATGGCTTTAAAAATGTATATTCATATAGATCAGCAAACGCTTATTCTGAATATATAACTTTTATTACATATAATTATATGTCGAATTTATAAATCGTTTTTTAAAAACAAATAAAAAATCGTCTCATTAAAACTCATATGACGTCACGTGTACATTCTGTTTTTAGATTAGTATGGAAATATTTATCTTTCATTTTTGTTTTGTATTTGAAATTCGTTTTTTTTTTGGCCAATTTGAAACCTAATTAGGGTGAATTTATTTCTATAATTGTTATTCCATTTAAAAAATATTATTAATTAAAGAAATTAGAGAATTTATGAGCAAACCAATTATCAATACGGTTATTAAGATAATGTTAATGCTCAATACTATTATTATTTTTTGAGTTAAAGTTTCTTAAAAGGTTCAAAATTTTATTACTTATATTTAGTTATGGTTTACTATGAATAGAATATAAAATTATATTCAGTATAGTTTATCCATGTTTTGAAATTTGATATTCTAACCACAAAACTGGTCAAAACCGATCGGCCACAGATTTGTATAAAAATAAATTGGACTGGAGTTCCTTATTGTGAATTGAGTGTTAAAAATAGTCTCAAAATAGTTATAAATCTGCCCTCACAGAATTTTTATACTTTTCCTATCAACCTTTCACTTCTTGCTCGTTTGATACAGATTATCGTCTTTAGATTTGTTTAAAACATTAATATACAAATGTTAACTTAATCGTACTATTTGTTATTCCCAGTAGTATACTATAATAATAATAATAATTGGATGATTTGTTGAGCGCCGTTTTTGTGAAAAATCACCCCAAGGGCGCTGTACAAATATAACTTCCAATTCTTTATTTAATTATGTACAAAAAGATACAGAAAAACATACTTACCTGGCAGATCGCTTCAGATGAACACAGTTTTATTAGAAAATTTAAACCTAGAGAAGATATGATTTTTACAGTTGCTATTTTATCCTCCTTTTCTATTGATGTTACATTTATTAGAAGGTTACTTTATTCATTTGAAATAATTATAATCTTTAGAAATGGAGAATATTTGTAAAATGACCTTAAAAAACTTAAGAAGTTTTTAATAGATTTTTTACACATATTTACAATGTTGTGGGTTGTGGACTCATTTGCGTACCGATGTGTGATTTTTTTAAAAACTTATTCTATTAGACTTTAGGTAAGCACTAACCGGCTGGCCTGGCAAAGCGATTTACGTGTGAATTTCTTCAATTTATGGATACGATTGTCTAAAAAGATGAGTTTTTAGTTTAGTTCTGAATTCTATCGAGTCTTTGATTATTCTTAAGTCATGCGGCAGTTAATTTCAGGCTTTAGGTCCAGATACTCTAAAAGCACTATCATTACGTAACTTAGTATTAGGTGTGCACTTTGGTTCCTTTAACCTCCCGATAGCTGATGATTCCTCTGTGTAGTCTGAAATAGTATATTTTTTAGAATTTCTCATTTATAGTAATGTTTCCTAATCTCCGTAATATATTAGTGTACGACTGTTTTAGAGAGTCTATGAAAAAATAAATAAATAATGTTTCACACAAACAGTATACGGATGCGTGGGTTTACGTTATGTATCCCGCAAAAAAACAAGATTGAGGAATTCTAATGTTTTGCCAAAGTCGGTTACAATTTGCAAACCAAAAAGTATAAATTCGTCAAATGGTAACAATTTGTTGATGCAGAAAATATATATATATTTTTTTTTAGCCACGCTCTAACGCACGCCACTGGATGTGATTGATCAAACATTTTCGAATGTCGAAATTCTTTATTTATTTATTTACTAGCTGATGTGTACCCGCTCTTGCTGTGAATTTTTATTTTTTTAATAAAGTTATAAAGTTGTGAATTCTTGATTGTCGTTTGAGTGTCAAAATTGATTTGACAAGAAAATTAATGCCTTGTGATGAAAGAAACAAATTTAAAATTTAATTTAATTAAAAGCATTTATTTTTTTCAAAACATATTTAGATAATAAAGTTCTTAAGTAAGTACCTACTTGTGCTTTCCATTTTAAAAATACTCTAACCAACTACTTCTATTGAATATGTAGTCTATGGCTAACAATAGTGTAATATCTATGGGCTAACCTTAATACAACATGGCGGGTTCAATGTTTTTCATATTAATTCTAAAACGTTATAGCAACAGTTTAACATATTGGATTTCATTCAAACTACTCTCTAAACCTTTCCGGCACTAATGAGAACAAACTGTGCTATTTTCAGCGAAACCGGTCAAGTAATTTTCGAGACAATCGAAGACACACAGATAAACATTCCAAAAGCCATGTAAAAACAGAAAAAAATTACAATAAAGTTCTGTTAACTTTTTGTTGTAGTAACAAATGTAGAACAAGTACATGGTTTTGATTTATAAAATAAGTTACAAAGTGACATTACAAAAAAAGAATCACTTTTTAAGAAAAAAATGGGACATTAAATATGTTTCCAGTGTAAAACATAAAATGAAATATAACAACAACAAAAAATTTAGTAGATAATTAAATTCATTGGCTTGTCGGGGCCCCACGTGTCCAAGGATTTTATGTAAATTGGTCAAACTGGTTTTCTATCTGGATCACACTTCTGGGGATTATCCTTTGAGTGATAATTTCATAATTTTTCTAACATTTTTTACAGTTCGGCAAGTAAAGGTGAGTAATAAAAAATACCTCCTGCTTTTTTATTCACTCCTGGTAATTTCATGTATTTTTAATAAACGTTTTACTTTGATGATGTTTCAAGTATAATACACCTTTAGAAATGAATTTCAACCATAGCCTTAATGTTTTTTTTTATGAAATAACTCAAAATAACTCAAAACTCTTTTAAGGTTATTTAAATAATTAACTTTAATCATTATTTACTAATTGAGAACCCAACTATTTAACAATATTAAATAAAACAAACAGTTTGTTATCGACAACGGATTTATTGAATTTTTACGCGAACCGGTTTCGCTTAGATCAAGCTTCGTCAGGGAAAATATAATAACTAAGTTTGTTGAGCGTGTTTTCAGCTTGTCAGGCCCTAAAGCCTGGAATAAACTCCCATACGATCTAAGCTTGATTAGAGACTCGACAGAATTCAGGAAAAACTCACAACTCATCTCTTCGGAAAGTCATATCCATGAATGGTTCAGTTGCATACCTAATTAACGTAGCGAAGCTAGCCGTTAGTACCTACTAAAGTAATTAAGAGATTTTTTTAAACTTTTCATAGTCCGCGACATTGTAAATAACTATAAATAGTTGTAACTGTAAATAATTGTTGTCGAAAATCTCAAATAGAATAATGTTTCAAATAAATACCTACTCTTCTTTTGCCAATAACCTTCTAATAGATACAATATCAATGAAAAATAGGATTTAAACAGTAACTGCAATATCATGCAATGTGCAGTGTTTTCTAATATTGTGTCCTGTGCGTGCAAAATCATGTCATCTCAAGCGAAAACTTTGTATTTTAACATTTTAATCTGGAGTGACCTACCAGGTAAGTATGTTTCTGTATCTGTTTGAACATAATAAGATGAACCCTAGCAAGTAGTATTTGTACAGAGCCCTTCAAGTGATTTTTCACAAAACCGGCGCTATAAAAGTTATCCAAGTATTATTATTATCATTATTATTAAAGAACAATGTAGAGTTGTCGTATTTGTAATTATACATATTATTGTTGTCTCCCTCTAATATTTTATACTCTTTTCTCTCTTTTTTGTAATATATCTGTCTCACTCCATGGTTTTCTTTACTTATTTACATACGATATGTATTATCGACTGTATTGTTCTTTAGTTATTGTATTAGTACTGATGAAGCTTGATCTAAGCGAAATCAGTTGACGTAAAAATACAATAAATCAGTGGTTTACAACAAAGTGTTTGTTTTATTTATTGAGATGTGAAACCACAAAGTGATTGCTTTTTATGAAAGTTATTTAAAAGGAGTAAGAAAACATCTACAATGAAATTAAATAGTGCGAAGTACACTTAAACGGAACAATTTGTATTTGCATAATTATTTGTTGCTGTTAAGGTTGTTGACACTATTTAATTTCATGATCGCAACCTTTTTCTTTTGTCTAATAATGTGTTGATCTTCTAAAAGCCAGCTGCGTATACAAACGAATGCTTAGATTTAAAAAAAAGCATATTTATATATGTACTTAGGGATGAGTAACGTTTCTAAGAAGGTCACCCTTAAAAAGTGTGTTTTTGATGGGAGGGTTTATTTTGCCTTGATTATGCTCGACGCAATTAAAACCCTTTCGGCACCTGACCCCATCTTATTCCCCTCCTCACAAAGGGGCATAAAGCTGTTTGTAAATAAAAGCACACCTTTATCCCATGCTTCCTTTGGTGGACGCCGGTGAAAATAATTGGTGTCGGCGCCACGGTACTGCCGGAGTCACAGCCCGAAACGCCTCAAAAGAAAATTGTAAATTACTCCTGGATTTTGTTATTATTTATTTACGGAGGCTGTTTCGGTGGTTTAAGACATTAAGCCGGTGAAATATGGAGTCTTTGTTTGTGGGCGAACCAAATCAGAAAGGGATAAGCGTTCATTGTGTAATTATGGAGATTGCACAGGCGCGGCGGAACAGAGAAATAGAAAAAATATCACTTCAATAAAATAATGTTTACCACTGCGTCGTAAATTTTATTTTTCATGTGTATTTTTTTTAAATGTATAGTTGGTTCAATTTCATACATCGGCCCAAGGTTAGTATTATGAAACCCATTAGAATTTTTATGTGTTTGTATCGTAGACTTTTATATAAAAAAAAAAAAGTTTGAAAGCACACTACCAAAAGAGTGACATATAAAACATCGACTATTTGAGATTGTTAAATAAATACTGTTGCAATAACGCTACATCTAATGAGTTATATCAAAATTATGACACTAAAAAAATAGAAAAATGAATAAAGTTGTGACAATGGGATTAACACATACGCAAGGAGGATTATAATTTTATGTAATTTTATTTACTTATTATTATTTACCTATTTTTATTATTATGTACTTATTAATATTTACTTAATATTTATTATGTGTTATTATAAGCTTATTACTATATACTGATTACTATCTAATTATTCTTTAATTAATATTATTTCATTTAAATTTTTTACTTATTAATATTTACTTTCAATATTTAATTTTTATTCATGTATTTACTTATTACTATTTACATATTATTATTAAATTGTAAAGCCGCTCATCTCAATACAGGATTGTCCTAGTTGAATGAGTGGCTAATGTTTTTGTTTTCATAATTAAATTTAAGTATACAGATATATTTTTTTAAATAGCTAAATAACCATCACGCCGTTAGGCAGAAATGATGGAGCGCCATACAACTTCGTCTAGGCACACACTACTTGCATCATTAATACTCATGCATCATCTCATAAACACTCTTCTATTATGGTTACTCTTGACATGAAGTACCTATTTAATTAACTTGACCGTGCCACGTCTTGATCGGGTTCGCTTCTACCATTCACTTTCGCGCTATGTATTCTTCTTAAACTTATGTCCAAACCATATAAGCATACCTTTATTAAACTTATTAATGAAATTTACATCAACGTAGCATTCTTTACGGATCTCGACAGCTATTTTAATAAAACAGAAAGTTGTGGAATGATTTTTTTATCATTAACTCCACACAGGAGGCCCCGAGGAAAAATTTTCCTCAAGGCCTATGTCATCTTTGGGGATGATGTGTGGAGGATTTTTTTACGAAAAGGAAGAAGATAAAGTTCCGGGACGGAAAAATATATCAAAGATGAGTAGGAATCTGGGGGTCAGTACATGCAGGAGTGACGGACCTTTGAATCCATTCGTCCAACTGGGGTGCAAGACTCCGGCTGGAGAACTCAAAGAGTCTCCCTCAACCGGCCTATGTGGGTATACGTATCTCACCCCATGAACCCGGACACTTCTGCTACGTCACCTGCCGTAACGAACCACTTGAGGTGACCTATGGGAGTGGTGTTAGTTATCCAATGAATGGTTTCCGGGGCGGAGGTACCCATACCAGCCACTCTAATTATAAAAGAAGAAAAAAACATATCGTTCTATTTATTAATAAACAATGTTTGGTGACCGATAAATGGCAGGTTCGTTTCCAACCTTTGTCTACCCCTTATTTTCTCATTTAACCTCCAATTGTAGAAAATCCCTCGAACAGGAATGCTAAAATAATATGAATTAATTAAAAGGATCACGCCATAGTTAAACGTTTAATTCTAAATGTATTTCTAGTGTATCCCTATCCCCACATATGATTAACACCGCCCGCGATAACTCTCCTAAATCAACAGCCTTATGCCACCGCCAAATCGGTTCTCCTAATCCCTTAACTGGCAAACAATACCTTCCCCATCTCGCCGAACCACCCCCAACCACCACTTACCACCCCCGAAGGTAAGCTGTATCGTGCCGCAAATGTACCAATGTAACAATGTTTCAGTGTACCAATGTAACAGTGTACTTGATTTGCTTCGTCCAGACAGTCCACACAACGCACAACTACATACCCGACTATCAAATAAATAATTAAGCCAAATGTTCCATTAATATTCAAGTATTGCTTGATACCTATTCGCACTTGTCTAGCCCATTTGTCGCATGCTTCTGGGAGTCTGGTCATGGATTTTAAGGAGTTAGTAATCCACGATTTGAAAGACTTATGTTTTGAAATTTCGCAACGCATTTTAAATGATGCGCCTTCGTAATGATTAATTATTATTGTCGAAGAATATAATATTAACATAACCTAATTGAAACAAAAACAGAAAAAACAACAGAAAATAAAAAGATATCAGTCGCATCTGAGACATCTGGGATATAAGTCAATAGAAGCGTCATATAAATAAAAAAATCGAATATTCATCCGAGACACTATCTAGGTTGTAATTGTGTTAGTTTAGAAATTGGTAATCATCATAAAAATAGCTGCCAATACTATGGGATTCAAAAATAGAGGAAGATATTGACAGAGTCTTGAATTTGAAATATGACATCGATGAAGATGACATAAAATTGAACTGGTCTCATTAGGTATATTGGTAAAGCGGTTGTCCCGGAAAGACGGAGGTCCTGGGTTCGATTCCCAGATGTGACTGATATCTTTTTATTTTCTGTTGTTTTTTCTTTTTCATATTACATTTAGGTTATGTAAATATTATCTTCTTTAATTATTAAATAATACAATAAGGTTTTTAAACTTAAAAATAATTAAAAATTAAAAAAATATTACCATATTATTGTGTTTAATTTGTAGAGTTCCATTAAAATAATTTTTTTTTCAAATTTATTTAAACCAATTTAAAAATATTATTATTAAGCGTTAACATTAATAAATTAAGAAATACCTTCCTACAGTCCCCTCCTTGACTCGCCTCACAACGTTGCCTAACCGGGAACATAGAATAAAAATAAAAGTATTTTAATATTTTTACTATTGTGACAGCTGTTACGGTGTTCAAAATCATTTTCAAACTGTGGTTAGGCCACATTAAGAAGATTTACTTAAATGATTTTATTTACAATAAAAAACACATAAATTTGTTGTAGACCACTTAAAAAAATTTAATAATAATAATAATAAAAAAATAAAAAAAAATAAAAAAAAATAAAAAAATAAAAAATAAAAGTTTTCTACAACAAATTTATGTGTTTTTTTTGTAAATTATGGCGAGCCACAAAGTTAATGCTGTTTAAAAATATGTGATTTTATTTACCCTTAATCAATTATTATTTATATAATTTTTGAAAACGGTAAAAATCGATTTACTCAAAAAAAAGAGTGATAAATAAAATTCTTTATTCTGTGTGGTACTTACAGTTGAAATCTATTTACTCCGCTTTTAATGATTTTAATGACAAGAATTATCTACATTCTTCCAGATAGCATCAAAAAATCTGATTCACAAAAAAATTCAAACGTAATATAAAAAAATATATATATATTAAAAGTAATGATAAGGCCTTTACCGGTGCGCTCACCTAAAGTCGAAGTTATTGATTTTACAATTTATTGAACATATTTAATTATAAGCGTATATTCATTGGTATTATAAAATTATAAAATAATATGCAAAATTACTGCCTCAACACAGGCTAGCCTAGTGAGGCGGGTAATGTGAAACCTCAACGTATAACTATGTATTTATATTCTTTACATATTTAACTACTGTTATTATATTATTTTGTCTTTTAACCACTGTACACTTTATTTTACATGTATTTTAGTTAAATTTATTGCAATAAAGACATATATTATTAATATGATCAATCTGACGGACCGATCTGCCAAGTGTTTTGTTGAGCAACGCTATTTTCACCTGTTTCCAATTTTTGTTTTTATCGTTGACCTTGCCTGCCCACTTTCATAGACAATAAAATCATTTCAAAGTAAAAACTATCGACGTAAAATTAAAACAGATCAGTTAATATTGTATTTATTATGAATACACATATTTTTTTTTAAAAACTAATACATAAACCAACATTTAATATTTTGGAAGAATTGTCCAATTCTTAAAATTCAGTTGATATCACATTAAAACAAAGAAATATTTTCTAATATCATTATGATAACTTTCCAACGGACATATAAAAACGCGTAATTAAAAAAAAAAGTTTGTTGTTGTTGTGTGTTTTGTTATTTGTTTTGTACATAGGTACTTTTGTACTGATTTAGATAACAGGAGATTTAATATCTAGGGAAATACGTGGATCGTGTGGTGATTTCCAATTGACTGTATTTAAATATGTAATTAGAATTCCGGATTCATGGCGAAATTAATATAGATAATACATACTCTATATATAAAGATTAATGTTTATCGGTCTGTCTGTCGTAGATTTTCTCGAAAATTTCTGAACAGATTTCGCTGAAAATAGCACAGTTTGTTCTTATTAGTGCCGGAAAAGTTTAGAGTGTAGTTCGAATGAAATCCAATATGTAAAACTGTTGCTGTAACGTTTAAAAATTAGTATGAAAAACATGAACTCGCAATGTCGAATTGAGGTTAGCGCATAGATATACCATTCTGGTTAGCCACAGATTACATATTCAAATGAAGAAGGTTGGTTTGGGTAGAATATTTTAAAAATGGAAAACACAATAGGTACCTACTTAAGAAATTTATTATTTAGATATATTTGAAAAAAAAAAGTGTTTCTTTGTTTCTTTATTTAGAGATAGTAATATTTGCCATAAGGCATTACCTTCGCTGTCAAATCAATTTTGGCGACCAAACGACAAGCAATAATTAACAATTTCAAAAACTTATATAAAAAATATATATCTCGAGCAAGGCCGGGTACACATCAGGTAGTTAATTATATAAAAATACGAGTCTTGTTTTCTAGGTCAACAAATAATACATATTAATTTTTTTATATTATTCAATAAAATTAAACCTTCCACGAAAAACCTAATCTAAGTTAATTTATATTTAATGTGTTCGCCTCATAACGTAATATTGGCCAAAATTTTCCAGAAATCTCATAAATATATAAGTGAATAAATCGAAGGACGATTTGTCACATCGAAGCCTTACGCTTCTCGCTGTTGAACCTGCTTCCGCATCCGTCCGAGCCCTACATCCGGGATGCTCGTGAATAATCTAGTGACATCTGGCGGCGAATTGCGGGAGGATGAGCATAAGCTCGACTCTGCGTTCGGCGGAAGTTCGGAAGTTTTGTGCGGTGGTTTTGAATATATCGGAGAGAATTTTGTTTGTTGTGAACTTATTTTTGCGAGTACAGTTATAGCTGTGCGGCGGTGAATATGATTCTGGACACTGTAGAGATCATCAAATAAAAGTCTAGTCGAGTGAGTTGATGTACCAGAAACAATCTCAAATATTCAATATATTTCAACTTTTTTTTTAAAATGTGAATATCAACTGTGTTATCAGTCCATACTGCAACCTACTAAACGGAGACACTGAAACGATGGCAACTCTAATTGAGGTATATTGTAAATGGGGAGCGCAAGAAGATGGGAAAGATGAAGGTGGGTGCTGTGTACGCCGTTCTGTTGGTTGTAAGCACCAAATGTAATATAATACTAGATTCACAGGCAATAGATTAATGGTTCCAAAACATAGATCAATGTTCCGAAATGCATAATTAAGTACGGACAGAGAACTTCGGAATACAATATTGATACTTAATATCAAATGCTACAAAAGAAATTGTAACTCGATAAACAAGGTTAAATATGTGCCGAAGAAATGGCATTCTGAAAGAAATTAACTGAAAACATAAATAACTAGGCGATGTGTACCCGGTTGCTTGGGATTTTTTAGTTGTTGTTTTGAATAAAGTTATAAAGTTGTGAATTTTCGCTTGTCGTTTGGATGCCATAATTGATTTGACAGCAAAAGTAACTATCTTTGAAGAAAGAAACAAAAAATAATCAATGAATTAAATAATATATTCTGTATTCAACACTTTCTTATGTTAAAGCGATGCTTTCTTCATCAGGAGTATATAAAATACTAAAATTAATAATAATAATTGGCGTCATCATTATTTATTAAAAATGACGCCACAAAGTGAATACCAATCGTCTGAAGAAATTATAAAAAAAATATTATTTCATTTCAAACAAAAAATTTATTTCATTTGCAAAGGAGGGCGGCTCGTCTGATTGACAATCCGTTGTTAACAGACCGACTGCCATCTCTGATGCACAGACACAATGTAGGTATGATGAGTCTGTTCTACAGATATTTCAATGGAGCCCGCTCGAAGAAGCTAGCAGCGTTGATCCTCTCCGCACCGGTGTAGGTGCGTGAAACTATTGATGTCGGCTTCATGAGAACGGATCGTTTCACCGACTCGTTTTTGTGTAAATCGGCTCGTATGTGGAACGAGCAACCGGCATCTGTCTTTCCTCAAATATTTAATCCGGACCTCTTCAAAGCTCGCATTAACAAATATCTTCCTACAGCTTCCTCCTTAACCCGCCTCATAACGTTTCCCAACCGGGTAGCGACATAGTTACCCAGTACGTGCTCTGTACATACAGGGGCGCTCTTGTGAGATGTTACATAAAAAATAAAACTTTCTTCTTTTGAATCTGTTGCTAACCAACTAACTAACTAATATTTATGGGCTAACCTCAATACAACATGGCGGGTTCAATATTTTTCATACTAATTTTAAAACGTTATAGCAACAGTTTTACATATCGGGTTTCATTCAAACTACTGTCTAAACCTATCCGGGACTTATAAGAACAATGCTATGTTCAGTGAAACCGATTTAGTAATTTTCGAGAAAATCAAGACAGACAGACAGACATTAATTTTTATATATAATATATATTTTATGTAACCAATAAGATATAAGCACTTGCTGGCAAGATACATTAATTGGCTTAGCAGCAATTGATTTATATTTTAAATAATAATTAAAAAGAGGCACTAATTAAAAACTTACGATTTAATGCTTCAATTTAAAGTTTATCAATTTCATTTTAAATTAATTCCCATATTTTTTGGCTGTGATTGATAGATTTTTTTTAGAGACTTGTTAATATTATCTTCAATGATTAAATAATTCAATGCGGTTTATGAACTTCAATAAGTTGTTCCAATAAAAATAAATATTAATCTTAACAGAAAAGTTGTGAAATAATAATCGGATAGGTATATCCAAAACACTGCCAAGTTTGCATATAAATTCAGATAGAATCTTGCAGTCAATATAGAAAGATAGCAGCAGGCAAAAATGTGTGGGAATTATTTGAAGATGATGATTCCTTTTTTTTTAATTTATGGAAATCAAATTTAATAATGTTATTATTAAGTTCTGCAAGTATGTTCAAGTAAATAATGACATTATTAAATTTAATTTAAATAAAATTTAAAAATAAATAAATAAATGGAGTAGTACGAATTAAATACAAAAACAATTGATATCGATAAAAAAATGACGCAAAGCAGAAAGGCGGCATTAGCTTAATTTTTTAGGGAACTGATCCCGGATGGACTGAGAGGTCCCGGATTCGAGAACCAGGTGCAACCGTCAATTTTTTTTCCTTTGTCTTTTCTGTTTCATGTTTCATTAGAGATTTGTTAATATAAACAAACAAAAAATAATATATATTTATTAATTGATAAACTAAAGTTTTTAAGACAAGATTTTTGTGCATAGCGCAAAGGGTAACAATTATTTTTACAAACAATAATTATTAGCCTGAAACACTCATCCAAATTAAAAAAACCTTCCGAGCAAAGATAAATGTCGCCGGCAGGACTCGAACCCACAAAAAAAATCTTGTCTTAAAAACTTTAGTTTTTCAATTAATAAATATTTGACAAGTCAAACATTTTTCACCAATAAAATGAAGACATAATTTGTCTCGACGCCACCTAGTGAGGGATTTAGCGGTTACAAGCCTTCCTCATACAAATAAAGTTGGTTGTTTACAGGTGAAATATAATAAAAAACCGCAATTATTGAATGAAACACTAGTACATATTGATTAACTTGGCGGGTTTGCGATAAGCCAACGTAGCTCAATGGTAGAGCATCTGACCGGATATTAGAAGGGTGTGGGTTCGAGTCCTGCCGGCGACATTTATCTTTGCGCGGAAGGTTTTTTCAATTTGGATGAGTGTTTCAGGCTAATAATTATTGTTTATAAAAATAAAAAATAATATTGTTGTACTATATTTTGCGCCCAAAAAAAAAAAAAGAGTTTAAAAGTAACGATTTTTTTAAAATATGTGTGACGATATGTACAATGAAATTGTTAGAATTCTGAAGCTGTGACAAGGAGGTTATTGTCGGAAGATGAATCAATGACTTTTGAGGAAGCAGAAAATATGTCAAGATTATCGAAGCGGTGAATAATCCATATATATATAAATGAATGTTTGTCTCTCTGTCTTCGATTTCCTTGAAAATTACTCAACCGGTTTCGCTGAAAATAGCACGGTAGGGTTTAGAGAGCAGTTTGAATAAAATCCAATATATTAATTGTTTTTGTGTTTAATTCGTAGAACTTCATTTAATTTTTTTTAAAATTGAATGAAAAAAATTTAATAATGTTATCAATAAGTTCTGCGAGTATTTTTAGTTTTAACTAAATCGGTTTTACCGATAATGAATCATTACCCGTCCAAATTGAAAAGGAGTGGGAGTAAATAATCATATAAATAAGTCGTCGCAATGTGGAACAACCACAGTTTTAAAATGGCCTTAAACGCCGGAACACCTGTCACAATAATAAAAACTAAAAATACTTGCAGAACTTAATAATAACATTATTAAGTTTGATTTACATTAAATAAAAAAAAAAAAATTAAAAATCCTGTATGTAAAACTGTTGCGATAATGTTTTAAAATTAGTATGAAAAACATTGAACCCGCCATGTTTTGTATTGAGGTTAGCCTATAGATATACCACTCTGGTTAGCCACAGATTACATATTCAAAAGACGAAGGTTTGTATGGGTTGAATGTTTTTTAAATGGAAAACACAACTTAGGAACCTAATTAAGAACTTCATTATTTAGATGTGATTTGAAAAAATAAATGTTTTGAATGAAATAAAATTCTCAAATGAATGTTTCTTTGTTTAGAAATAGTAATAGTCATCAAATGGCATTACTTTCGTTGTCAAATCAATTATGGCAACCAAACTACAACCAAAAAAAAAATCCCGATGCAAAAAACATTTCCGCGCATGTCCGTTCAATCCAACGGACACGCGCAAGCGATCAGTTCAAAACAAAACTCTTGGACATAAGGCCCCTGAAGATGGACAATGTGATTTGTCCGAAACGCCAAAGGTTAAAGGGTCCTTGTAAGGACTACATTACGCAGGTAAACCGAGAAAATTATTCTACATATTACACCCGTGAAAATCTCAACCATAATATATATATATATATATGCCTGTATATAGATTAACTTTTTTATAGAAAGACAAACATTCCCATGTTAAGTAATTTTCAAGGAAATCAAAGACAGAGAGACAAACATTCATTTATATATATATATATATGGATTATTCACTGCTACGATAATCTTGACATATTTTCTGCTTCCTCAAAAGTCATTGATTCATCTTCTGACAATAACCTCCTTGTCACAGCTTCATTTTTCAAACCGCAAACCAATTTATCTCTCAGATAGCTTGGTTTACAAACGATCCAAAATAGCAAGGCGTAGAAATTCTTTTAACTTCCGAAACAAATTGATAAATTGATTTGGTTGACTGTTGCTGTCGATTGTAAAATTTATATCTTTGTTTAATTTATTTTTTAAGTTAATTCCACAGAATTCTAACAATTTCATTGTACATATTGTCACACATATTTAAAAAAAATCGTTACTTTTAAACTCTTTTTTTTTTGTGCGCGAAATATAGTACAACAATATTATTTTAATAACCTGACAATATTTGAAAATTTCCCACTACCATCAGAGTATATGGTACTCGTATGTAAATATCCATGACTCAATTTCAAATTGTTACAACTCAAAAATCATTGTTCTCCGATCATCGGGAAACAAGATTTTAAGTAGTACGTCTACTTATCTATGCAGATTTTAATGAAATTCTATGTTTTCTAAAAACGTATCATTTTGATAATCTCACAAACATTTTTTCTTCTAATATTTATGAGTTTCCATAGGTTTTTGTAGGATTCCTACACTTGCTACACCTTGGATCTAAAATAATTGTGATATTTCTGATTTAATGTATGGTGGTGATTTAGGGCCCTTCTTCCCAACTTTTCGAATGATCAATAGTCACAGATAAGCCAAGTGTCTTGTTAAGTATTCGCTATGTTTGTCTGTTTCCAAGCATTGTTTATACTAAATTGTCTATGGATGTGCCCGCCCACTATAAAATAGTAGCCGCCCACTCTGCGTTACAACAACAATTAAGTGAAATCAAAGTTAAAAAGTTAAATTAACATAGATTTGTTTATATTGTATTTATTATGAATTCATATCATTTGTTTTAAAAGCTAATACATAAACCAACATTTTATTCTTCACAAACGTGTGTGTTAAAAATATGTCGAAAATAAAGTATTAGCTTGACTTTTGATAATGCCGCAAAGATCATTGTTCGTTTCGTACATTTGACATTTGACGTTTCTCGAAGAGTGAAAAAACAAGACAAAACGTGGCGTATAATTAGTAAAATGAGTTAGATCCTCTTCCATTTTAATTAAAACATACAAAAAACATGTTTTGATATTCAAAAATGGAAATAAATCTTTGTCATTCAAATTTGAATCGTCTATAAAATATTGTAAATTGATAATGACATTTGATATTTCGGTGACCATTGTTCACCTTGCTGATACTTTTTATAACTAGTCTTCTGCTGGGGGAATCTTAATCCACAAAAATCTATATCCAAAATCGATCGTAAATTTGATCGAGAATTCCGTTGGGAAGAGCGAATTTGTGCATTTGAACAGTGTTGAGGCAAAATTTCGGCTCAACAGTTGCTCAGTAGGGTTGGGAAGAACGGTCGTTAGAATTATTGTATTGTGGAAGAGGTTAATATAAAAAAAAGTATAATTTTAAAGAACAATAACCACATTCTAAAAATTACAAAGATTTCATGTTACATTTTTGTACTGGTAAATATCGTACTTAACTCAAAACCGCGTGTTTTTTGAGTTGTTACACTTTGGAAGTGAGGCATTGATATATACACATGATATAATGTAAAGTTTTAAGAACGCAATAAGACTGTACTTTGATGTGTCCTTGTAAGTCCATAATACATGAACCCCACACGGTTCCCGCGTTAGCTGTTAAAACGAGTGCACACTTTATGGGCTCTTCTCGTGTTCGCGTGGTGTATAATGTTTTTACTACTTTTATCGCCGGGAGGTGGAAGTGGGGGTACAATGTTTCGGTGACGACCTTCGGAGACTTTGGCGTTTTTACAAAAGTCGAAAATACGATCCCTTTAAATTGTTTAATAATTGAAGATAATGATTTTAACAAATCTCAAATGAAATATGAAACAGTACACAAAAAGGCAACGGTCGCATCTGGGTCTCGAACCCAGGACGTTTCAGTATATCCAGGACTAGCGCTTTACTAACTAACTGAGCTACTGTCATATTTTTCCTTTCCGACATTTTTATTGGTATTATAACAATATGTATGCCAACTTAAGAACTATAAATATCAATTTTTTTGTTTTTTTGTTTTCTGTTAGATTACAAAAGGGACGCTTAAATGGTTAGGGCATGTAGATGTAGGCGAACCTTTTTTTCCGATATTGTCGTATTTTTCATTTTAACTGTTGGTATAATATACACTATGGATTACTTCTATAGTTTTGTCTATGGGACATAACCTCAGACAGTCACTTGTTAAACCGGTGTCAACCGCAATGGTCAATAAATCTACTTTACATTTACAAGTGCTTTTAATATTACAACCATTATATAACAGTAGCAAATTAATTTTTTTTAGAATTTGACCGTAAAACATTTTAATAATTATGCCTGAGCATTACTAAATAAAACAAAAACGTATTTTGCTGATGTTTTTTGTGCGTGATAATATTTCTAAAATATTTGAATTAGCGCCATCTGTGAGTGCGTATCACGTTTCGTTTAACCTTAATGATTATTTAAAATAATAGCATTTATCGTAAATAATAATCGTAAAATTCGTGGCCATCGACAATCTTATACAAACGTCCATTTTTAGCAATTCTTTCTTCTCGGGGAATAAACGTATTACAAATTTGAAACGCACTTGAATGCTCTGCTGAAAAATAATCAGATTTCGCCAAGAAACATTATTTCAATTCGCGGAATTCTTATTTTTCATCTCACGTTCACAGGATTATTCATTTTAACAAAATTATCCGATCTCCGCGTTGAAAAAAATTTAAATCTTTCGGATTACTTCCGCTTCCGCCTTTCAGTGCTTCCCTTCTCTCAAAGGGTCAAGGGATAATAATTGTTACACAAGCGAAGCTAGCAGTCCACAGTGGAGTGCTAATACCAACCCTTATATATGGCAGTGAGGCATGGAACTGGCAGAAGAACGATGAAAATATTATGTTTTTAATGGTTATTTCGCAATGTTCACTTTTTACTTAATATATAGGCCAGCTTTGTTAACAATGTTTCGTTATTTTGATTCCTCCCACCCCTCCCCCCAAATCACCACCCCCACTAAAACACCCCTTGCCTAACTCTATATATCTTACAATCCTGCTGAATCAATTTTAAAATATCTATGTTTGAAGAAAGAAACCAATCATTCTTTTGTTATAAATAAAGGTTCAAAAATTTTACATTACAACCGGTTTACAATTAGATAAATTTGAAATTTAAAAAATCAGAAAAAGCGTTAATAGTCAATTAAATTTAATTAATAATCATTTTTTTTAAATAACCTTCTCTTGAATTCATTTTCATATTAATATTATTTATAAAAACAATTTATTTTTTTAATTTCTAATATAAATTTGTTATTCAATGTTTTATAATTTTTTTTATTAATGTTTTTGATTAATTACTTACCTACATTAATCAATTTTTGTTTATGTTTATAGTTTGTCTATACTTGATATTATTGTTTTTTAATATTCTATATATTCCTGATGAAAAAATCGTCATTTTCGAAAGATGTAGATATTAATAAAGTGGTAAAAACAAAATTTTTCCTTCAAATCAACACCGATATTCCCTCTACCCTCACCCTGATAATGTCTTATTATTTCTGCAGTTGTTTTATTTAAGATAGTTTTAAGAACGCGAGTGATTAAAACGGGTGTGTCGAAACCGGTAGCAAAGTAATAAAATGAAGTAACGAATGTACATAGTGGATAAAACACTCAAAACAAAATGAAAAATAACACCAGTTTTCCCAAAAAATAACGCGAATGTTGCCTTCGAATAAAAATGTAAACAAAATTCGAGTATTTTGTAAATAGAAATTGTTTGACCGAAGTTTCTCCTGTAAGGAAAGTTATCAACTTATTCCACACACATTATTATTATTGTTTGGTGTTGTACTAAACCACTTTGCTCCTGTAATATGAAGCTTTAGCCTAAAGTTACAAGTTTAACTAACTGCGATTAATCCACATTGTGACGACTTATTTATATGATTTTATTTACTCCCAGGCAATTCTAATTTGGACGGGTTTTAAAAATGATGATTTATTATCGGTGAAACCGATTTAATTAGAAAATAATGAAAATTCTCTATTTGGTGAGGTTTTTACAATTATGATGTGTTTTCCCCGTGTTTAAATGGCAATGTTTTCTTAATTGATTTATTTAAATGTGTTATATTGTTTTGATAATGCGAACATACTGAGAAGTGGTGAGTAAATAATTTTCCTTACTTTATTGATTAATTTTATATTAGGATCATTTGTTCGTTTATTAATTTCAAATTGTTCTAGTTATTTTAATCTAAGATCCTTTCATTCTATATGTAAGGGTTTAGTCTCGTTGTTGCTAATCGGAAAGTGATGATTCACCAAGAGATGTTCTGCGAATTTAATCGGTTTTACCGATAATAAATAATTATTTTAAACACCCGTCCAAATTAGAATTGGGTGGGAGTAAATAAAATCATATACATAAGTTCTCACAACGTGGATTAATCGCAGTTTAAAATTATCCCTGTAGGCCAAAACAGCTGTCACAATAATAATAAAAAAAAAAACTAAAAATACTCGAAGAACTTAATAATAACATTGTTAAATTTGATTTACATAAAATTTGAAAAAAAAATTAAATGAGTTCTACGAATTAAACACAAAAACAATTAATAAGTCTATCTAGATTATACAAATAATCCAAACTAGGTTATTTATTTATTAAATTACCGAATTCATAAAAGGCATATTTATAAAAAATAAAAATTAAACAATGATTTGAAACATCATTATCAAAATACCGGAGCAAAACAAATATGCAAGTTAAATCTACCTTAGTGTAATAGTATCTTTGGACAAAGAAAGTCATTATGAATTTACCCAAATTTAAAACTGCTTTTGGACAAAAGAACCACAAATCTCCCTCCACTGCTAAGCTCTATAATTCACTCCCACCAGCAACGGCCTTTGACGGCCTCTATGGTCGAGGGGTAAGGCTCTCGACTACGAATCCGAAGGTCGCGGGTTCAAATCCCGGCGTGCGCAAGTAATTTTTATTTAATTAATTTGTGTTGTTTCACAATTAATTCATTTAAAAATAATATAAAGTATATTTGCGCACGTTCCAGAGTGGAAGATACTCTCAGTATCGCCCTGGTGAAAGACCACCATTCAGAATTGAAACGTTGCTTGAAATGGCTTTTAGCCGTGTTTGGTGACCAGATCTGAATAGCCAGGTATTCCCCACCTTCCTCCTCCCCTTCTCCTTCCCCTCCCCAATACCTTCAGCCTCACAACATTCCCCAATTGGGAATGCCATAGTCTCACTGGCTCCAGACGGTTGGGAGCAGTTGGGACTCTTGTGAAAAAAAAAAAGCAATAAAAATGAAATATCTAAATGATTTCAAAAACTAAATCAAAACGTGTCGCAACGAAATCAAAGAAGATGAATTACACAACATTTTCAAAAATCGCCGTGGTAGCTTAAAACAATCAGTAATTTCATAAAAAAAACTAGTTCTCCTCAGTACAGGAACCCCTAGAACTATGAAAAGCATCCTGAATTACCTTGTAATTGTTATTATGTAAATAGAAAAATAAAATATTGAAGCGAAGTGATAATAAAAAAAAAAAATAATCAAAAAAACTAAATGTAACTGAAAAAAGGTCGCCATAAGGACATCAACATCAACAAAATCTTTGCCAAACATATTCTGGTTCATCATTTCAAAAAAGAGATAAACCCAAACACCAAAAATAATTATATTACCAGAGCAAAGCAAATAGACAAACTAAATGTACCTAAGTGTAATACTACCTTTGGACTTAAAAGTTCTGAATTTTTTGCTGTAAAGTTATACAACAAACTTCCGCCTAGTATCAAACAAATTAAACCAATTAATAGTTACTGCTGTCTAGCAAAACTTGGCTCAAGGAATCATCAGAAAAATTACTTTTTTTAAAACATCAGAGAAGTTATTGGAAATTCCCTACCTGATCAGTATTTATAGCAAGATTATCATTTTGATTATTAAAATATTATATTCAATGTTATTCTTTGATTTAGTGATTTTCCTTTTTGTTACTGCGTTCTTATAGTAGATCAGTTTTTACTCAGTAAAAATAGACAATTTTCTAAACTCAAGTCATTGTACCTTTCTATGGTTTAAACTGTTAAATTTATAAATAGCATCTACTGCATAATTCACCCTTCTTTTCTCACGAAATTCTCAGTAAACAACAGCCTTCATTTAGTTACTGTAGAGATATTCTAGCCTCGCTATACCATTATATTATTCAAGCGGAAATATTAATTCATTATTAAGTAGGGAATCAATTGAAAATGCTATTAACGGTTCGTAAGAAATAGGGGTATTATACCGATATTGGGCAGCCGTAGCTCTTTTCATCGGTTTCACATATCTTTCGAAGGGTTATGGATATTATCTTCAACGATAATTTTATAAAAATGAAATATAATCAGTGTTAACAATGATGTTGTTTTTATCTAACGAGTTAGAATCACCCATCCATGTTGAGATATTTTCGACATATCAATCCATCCAAAAGTGCAAGATTTGAATAATTGAGATTGAAGACTTACTGGTGCAGATACTACCCAAACCTTGACATTAAATTAAAGAAGTCACCAAAAGCGATGTACCTAAAGCGTAGTTCGCCTCAGAAGAGAATCTCCTAGTGAGGAGGACGATGAAAATATTATATAATATATAAGAAATATTTTAAATGTGAACAAAATCAAAAATGTGTAATAAGCCCTTGTTCACTATTCACCATTTGCTTATCTACTGCATTTTGCTTGTGGAAGATATTAAAAAAAATAATAATTTAAATTCAGTAAAAGGTTCACAAAAAATCACCATAAAAGTAATACTTTCAAAAAATCCACCTTCTGAATAATATCAATTTTTACACTATTTCCAGTAAGAAATGATAAAAATATATATTTAAGGAGGTTCCCATTATAAAAATGTGTAAAGAGAAAACTCAGGAAAATTACAAACTTATTAGAAATGGAAGTCAATTTGTAACACCTAATTTTAAAACAACTCAAATGCGAAACCATTATATTTATGAAGCCATAAAAAGCTACAATAACCTCCCCGTGGAAATGTGCTGTATTGATGACCAATCAGAACAAATATCTAAAATTAAATTCATCCTTAAAAAAATTCATATGTAAATATTTCAAACAAATTATATGGTAACTACCAAATTAAGAATGGTGGCTCCCTTATCAGACACTACTACTAGTCTTTTCTGCTAAGGACCAAGAATACACTTTAAATAAATATATTGTAAATTACTTGTAATTCAACCTATAAGAAATAAAAACCGTATTTAAAAAAGGCATATATATATATATATCTTACATGTTATCTTCATAAAATGTGAAAATTATATAGCTATAAAAACAACAACAAGAACACACAGCCAATATAAAAAGCTGAAGCAACGTTAATTCATAAAACACCATTTAAGGTAAGAGCAGAATAGAAAATCTTTTGATCTAATTGTAAATAGTAAATACCGCACGACACGCAGAAAAGAGTGTGGAGTGGGAGGAGCCGAGGAAGATGATTGGGAAGTACCTAGCCATTCAGATCCGGTTACTAAACTCAGATAAAGTAACATTTCAACTGAGCGATGCTGAGAGATTCAGATCCGAAACTCTACTTGAAAAAGCTTTGACCGTATTTAGTGACTAGATCTGAATAGCCAGGGGTATCCTAAATCTTCCACTTTTCCATTATCTTTCATATTCCGCACGCATCAACCTCAAAAAATATCACAATTGGGAATGCCATAGTTCGACTGGTTCCGGAAAGTCGGGAGCAGTTGGAACTCTTGTGTAGTTTTCAAACAAACAAAAAAAAAGTGGGTTTTGCATATCTCATCTCTTCATAAGTATTTAACTATTGTACTATACTCAAATTATCTGGTATACGTAAACGATTACTCCATACTTTTTTTTCTTACATCTTTGAATTTAACTATCATTCGATATTAATTATTGTACTATACTTAAATTATCTGATGAACACAATTGTTTTTTTCTGTACTGTTCTTCACATCTATTTATACTTAATTATTATACTTTTTTATACACATATTATATTACCATAATATGTCAATACTAGCTTTTATCCCTACTGTTTTAGATAAGGCAATTATTATGAAATAAACTTGTCAATTTGACTCTCCTAAAACGGGATTTGTTCTTAGTTGGGCAGCCAAAGCTTTTTAAAATTTTATTGTTAAATAATGTGTGTTTCAAATAAATAAATAAAAAAAAATTCAAAGGCGTTGTGTGACGGTCAATCCACTATATCTACTCCTGTATGATTCTGACTTAGAAACCCATATAAAAGATTGAAAAAAAATATATAACAAAATAAAAGTTTATCAAAAAAAAGTTTTGAATTAATATAAGCCAGCTATAGGCAGATAAGAACTTTTAAAGTATTCCTTATTCTCATATTATTCCCATCCCCACTCCATCGTCACCCCATACCTCCGGAAAAGCGGTATTCGCTTTTATAATTTAATATAATTAAAGAATAGATTGTGCCAAGACAGAGTTGTGCAGCGGTCCATCCTCTCTGTATAGTTCTGCGTGATTTTTAGTTAGTTATCAAAAGATAAATAAAAAAGGAAAACAATTGTAATAAAAACTTTTATTTTTTTATTTAGTTAGGTACCAAAAGTTTTAGTCAAATTAATGTAAGCAGGCTTAGAGGCAAAACTTGCAAAGCCAAGTGTGGTTGGGCTTATGGGTAGAACTTATAAACATTGTATCGCTAAGTTCTGGAGTAATATTAAGTTCCACCTGACCGTTGGGTCCCGCCGCGGACTATTGATCCGTCCACGCGGGCTGGGGAAGGAAAGACAAGGGGAAATGGGAGAGGGGAAGCGGTGGGGGAGGGAGTTGGGTGCTTAACGGGGAGCTATGGTGTGGGCAGGGGGTGACAGCGCTCCTTAACTGGGCGAGAAATTTGTAAAAAAGTGGTACATGTTTTTTAAACAATAATGAAAATTCCAGTGAAAAATGTTATGGATAAAAACATATACTCGTATGTAGATCAACAAATGCCGATTTTTAATATATAATTACAAATCGTTTTATTGGAAGATGGTTAACAATTAATTAATTACCAAACTAACCAAAAAGTACATAGTGATTAAAACTCTTCAAACAAAATGCCTAGAAATTGTTGCATATTTAATGCACAAGAAATAAAAAAAAAAAGTTTTTTAAAAGTCAATTAAAAATCATCTTATGAAAACGACCTGTTTTGTTTGTACCATTATATTCTCGGCATCTCATATCACGGGTCTCGTCCGCGCTTATTTTGGTTTTGGATTTGTATGGATATTTATTTTCTTTTTACATTTAGAATAATGTATACTTAATTGGGGTAATTTTGCTAAAATCTATTATTAAGTATTTTATTAAGAAATCTTATCTAAATCATAGTAAGTTCTGCAGGTTAGTTTTTATTATTGTGACAGCTGTTTCAGCGTTAAAGGCCATTTTCAAACTGCGGTTAATCCATATTGTGACGACTTACTTATATGATTTTATTTACTCATTTACATTCATACAACGTTTCATACATTCTCTTCTGTTATTCCAACTTCTGACATGGCCCGACTCAAGTATTTGATTCACTTGATTGTGCCATGTCTTCCTTGGACGTCCCCGGGTGCTTCTTCCATTCCAATTCACGTCAGATTTTTTTTTATATGAATACCGCACAAGAGTCCCAAACTGCTCCCAACCGTCTGGAGCCAGTGAGACTATGGCATTCCCAATAGGGGAGTGTTGTAAGAGTGAAGGTATTGGGGAGGGGAAGGAGAAGGGAGAGTGGAAGGTGGGGAAAATGGGAAATATCTGGCTATTCAGATCTGGTCACCAAACACGGCTAAAAGCCATTTCAAGCAACGTTTCAATTCTGAATGGTGGTCTTTCACCAGGGCGATACTGAGAGTATATTCCACTCTGGAACGTGCACAAATATACTATATATTATTTTTAAATTAATTAATTGTGAGACAACACAAATTAATTAAATAAAATTTACTTGTGCACGCCGGGATTTGAACCCGCGACCTTCGGATTCGTAGTCGAGAGCCTCAAACTCCTTTCTTCGTTCATTAGCTCTACATGCCCAAACCATCCAAGCGTCTAAGGTTGTATTAGGTTGAATAAGGAAGGTAGGGAAGGTGAGGTTAGGTTAGGTAAACTAGAAAAAAAAATGATTCAACTGTCCATTTTGTGAACGATTTTTGTAGTTAAAATGTCTTACAAATAAAGTTATTTTTTAAAAATAAACACAGTTTTAGAGCCACTGCTTTAGGGAGAATCGTGACCTGACCTAGCCGTGGAACTACCACCATATAGGGGGGGGGATCTGAAGAAGGGGGGAGGAGTATAAAACCGTGGGAGGCGGGAGGCGAGAGAGAGTGGCAAGGGGAGGGTGGGGATAAACAGACTCACCTGTGCCGGCTCAAATTGTTGACAGTACAAACCTACTGCCTACTTGTACGATATAACTATCATCATTGTGGTATGGCGTTCGGGGAGGTTTTTATTTTATATTTCATGTAGGGGTCGGATGACGTCACTGTGACGGATTTTGACAGATGTCACGTGATTTTATTTTTATACGGACTTTTGTTTATACGGAAAAATGTTACGTCATAAAAATGTTTCATAACAAACCGAAGGTTTTTTGTCCAACTGCTTCCTACTAACCGGAGCCTGTGGGATTATGGCATCCCCGTTTGGGGTATGTTGCGAAGCTGAAGGCAGTGGGGAGTGGAAGGGGATGGGGGTAGAGGATGATGGGGATGTAAAGATGTGGTTATCTAATATATTTTTTGGAAATGTCATGTTATATAATGGAATTACTTTAGAACGGAATTGATCTTGACAGATAGACAGTTCTCACGGAGAAAAATGAGATTTCTACTTTTTATAGAGAAAATTGAATCAGATACAATGTTCGAATAATAAACTCTGGCAACATGAAATTTTCACAACTATTTTAGGTATGCGACGTGATTTACATCAAGAAATGTGGAGCTATAAAGTAAATCTCTATATTATTGCAACATGTGGGTTAATTTTCACATGGTAAAATATAATTTCCACCCTGAGCTATGGAGCTTTGAGATATTTATTTTACTGATAGAAAATACGCGATTTTGATACACGAATGGCCCTCCTTAATATATATTTTCACTATTTTGTCCTTGTTAAATTAGTAGCATATTAGTACATGAATATATGATCTAATATTAAAACAGATTCATCCTCCTTTATTACTTCATTATGTGTTTTTAATCATTGAATATAATATTAACAAATTTCAAAACGATATATGTAAACAGAACAGATACAGAAAATAAAAAGTTTAGTGTCCAAGATGCGACCGTTATCTTTTTATTTTCCTTGTCTTTTTTTGTTTTGTATTTCGTTTTGAGATTTGTTAATATTATCTTCAATGATTAAAAAAATAATATATAAGCTTTAATAAGTTATTCCAATAATTGAATTCATTATATTGATTTGTCATTCCTTCAAACCTTCCATATGAAATAATATATAAGCTTCAATAAGTTATTCCAATAATTGAATTCATTATATTGATTTGTCATTCCTTCAAACCTTCCATATGAAATAATATATAAGCTTCAATAAGTTATTCCAATAATTGAATTCATTATATTGCTTTGGCATTCCTTCAAACCTTCCATATGAAATAATATATAAGCTTCAATAAGTTATTCCAATAATTGAATTCATTATATTGATTTGCCATTCCTTCAAACCTTCCATATGAAATAATATATAAGCTTCAATAAGTTATTCCAATAATTGAATTCATTATATTGATTTGTCATTCCTTCAAACCTTCCATATGAAATAATATATAAGCTTCAATAAGTTATTCCAATAATTGAATTCATTATATTGCTTTGGCATTCCTTCAAACCTTCCATATGAAATAATATATAAGCTTCAATAAGTTATTCCAATAATTGAATTCATTATATTGATTTGCCATTCCTTCAAACCTTCCATATGAAATAATATATAAGCTTCAATAAGTTATTCCAATAATTGAATTCATTATATTGCTTTGGCATTCCTTCAAACCTTCCATATGAAATAATATATAAGCTTCAATAAGTTATTCCAATAATTGAATTCATTATATTGCTTTGCCATTCCTTCAAACCTTCCATATGAAATAATATCTTTTGTGCTACTTTTATTAATGAGTTTTTTTTTTATAATTGTTAACCAACTAGTAAATTAATAAATAATTTAATTTTTAAATTAATTCATTAAATATAAAAACACATATTTTTTAAAATTAGAAGTAAATTTGTTAATTAAGAAATTAATTTATTAATAAAAAAAAATTATTAATTTATTAATACAAAAAAAAAATTATTAATTTATTGACGCAAAAATAAATTAATTAATGATTTTATTAATAAACAAAATAAATTAACTAAAATAAAATTAATAAGTCAAAAATTTAACTAATAAATAAATTATTTACAAATTACCAGTTAAATTACTAAATTAATGCATTAATAAATAAATAAAAAATAAATTAAAATAAGTACATTTATTAATAAATAAAATAAATGAACTAATGTTAAATTAATAAGTCAAAAAATTAACTAATAAATAAATTTGCAAAATTCATTAACACTTAAATTATTAAATTAATGTATTAATATATATAAAAAAATGAGTACATTTTTCAATAAATAAACAAGAAAATTAATAAAAAAATTTCAAATAAATTACGTTAATAAATAAATACATAAATTACAAAAAAAAAATACCTAGATTTAACCCAAGTTTTGAGCATTTGTTGGCGTTACACAGTTGTATTGTAAACAGATTTGGCAGCAGTTTATACGTAACTTCAATGTTCGATAAAATCAGGTATTACGCTTGACGTTAAATTCCCCCCTAGTAAGAGGAGACCCATTTTAATATCAACAATGTTTTTGTGAACATTTTTCCTACATTCGCAATACCGCCTTGTTACGACGTGTATTTGTGTTTAGGTTGGTTTGAAGGTGTTTGTTTGTTGTGAAAGCAAGCGTGTTTTGCGTGAAACGAAGTTTGTTTTGTACACGTTCTAAATTCAAACACCACGGGAAGATGGCGTTGTTACGAAAGCGCGGGAAAACGTTCTACGCGGGAAAATATTGTCATAAGAAACTCACGAAATTATGTCGTATTTTGAATGTTGTAGGTGTACCTACGCACACCTGATACAAAATTAGGAGCTCAACAACCCCAAAAAGTTTTTGATCGGCACAAGAGTCTCAACTGCCCGAAGCCAGTGCGATTGTAGTATTCTGAATTAATGGGATATGTTGCAGGGCTGAATGGAGTGGGGAAGGGAAAAATATGAGGTAAAAGAAGATGGAGAAGTACCTGGCTATTAAATGTTATTTTGTTTAATTCGTGGAACTCCATTTTTTTGTTTTTTTTTTTAAATTTAAATTAAACCATATTTAATAATGTTATCGAGACGACTTTCGTATTTGGTTTTATTTATTATTTTTATGGTTTTGAAATGATTTATTAATCTTTTCGATAAAAAGCGATTTACTCAGAAAATAATTGTGATAATAAAAATTATTTTCCCTTGAGTTTTTCAGTTTGATTTTTTTTCACAACTTTTAATGAAAGCAGGTTTTCCTTAATCTCTATATATAAAAATGAGTGTTTGTATAAAATTACTTGACCGGTTTCGCTGAAAATAGCACAAATGTCGGGAAGGTTTAGAGAGTATTTTGAATGAAATCCAATATATAAAATTGTTTTAAAATTAGTATGAAAAACATTGAACCGCCATGTTGTATTGAGGTTAGCCCATAGATATACCACTCTGGCTAGCCATAGAATGCATATTAAAATAAGCTTTTTCTGAGAAGAATATTTTCATAGTGGAAAACACGAGTAGGCACGTACTTAAGGACTATTATTAAATTTATTTTCAAAATATTCATTTTTGGAACGAAATTAAATTTTCAAATTAATGCTTTTTTTGTTTCTTTGTTTAGAGTTAGTAGATAGCTGCCAAATCAATTTTATAAAGTTATCTACCTCAACACAGGCTCGTCCTTGTGAGGTTACAAATTCTAAGGTTCCAAAAAAACACCATGTAAAGAAACAATAAATAAATAAAATTATGGCGCCCGAACGACAAGCAAGAATTCACAACTTCATTAATTTATTAAAAAAAAAAATTCTAGCAAAGGCCGGGTACACAAAATATGTATTGATAACGATACAAATTTGAATATGTCCTTTTAAAAATTTATTTTAATAATTAGGGATTTAACCCTGAATTATTAAAAAACAATTATATTGTAAAGGTTTATTGTAAAAAAAAAACTAAAATAGAGAATAATAAAGATTAATAAAACTTACACAACTTAATGATAACAATAATAATATTAATTTAGTTTAAATTTAAAAAAAAAAGCAGAAGTACCTGGCTATTCATATGGCCACCAAATATGGCTTATGCTGTTTCAAGCGACGTTTTGATTCGAAATAGTGGTATTTTACCGGGGCGATACTGAGAGTATCTACCACTCTGGAACGTGCCGCAAATATCATGTAGATTACTCTTATAATTATTCATATGGTTGAAATGGAGAGAGAAGCATAAGAAGAAACAGAGGAAAACAAGGGAGAGGGAGGAACTGGAAAATATATAAGTAGTAAAATAATTTTATTTCCAAAGAATCAGAATTAATGGAAGAAAATCAAATCTAATTAAAATATTTTTTACTCAGAGCAAATAATACATAGAGACGCCCTTACATTAAAGAGGAAAAAACAAAAAAAAATGGTGGTCGAGGGGCGAGCTAGGCGTGCCGCCAATTTAAACAAAAAAGCTAGTAATTAAAATCGTTCGGTTTGTTTACAAAAACCGAACATATTGTTGGAGTTTTTAGTTTGACTCTTTTGTAAATGTTTCATAATTTGCTTACCGTTGTCAAAATATCACGAAACAGACGTGGATGGCAGTGAACTAGGCTGGTTCCAAAATGGTTGTCACATGACCTTTAACTCGAGCCGCCTAAATGGCACGTTAAGGTACGTTTTTGAGTTTCTTTTTATTTCAGAAATTAATTTTATGTGAGTTTTGATTGACAGGTGGAAGGGGGAAGGTGTGGAAAGGGGATTTATTAATCAGGGTCATGAGAAGACTCGAGTTAGGGGATGATCACAAAGTTCAAAGGATTGCTTTTATTATTGTTATTATTATAGTGCACAATAAAACAATGGGGAATTCAAGGGATGAGTGGAAGAATCAGAAATCACTGGGAGCGTTTTTAATTCAACTATTTTTTTAATGTGAATACCGCACAAGGGTCTCAACTGTCGGTTCCAATAAGACTATGGCACCCCAAAATATTAGGGTATGTTGTAAGGCAATGATATCTTTATGTATAAATGAATTAAAAAAATTACTTTGTAATCTCCACTTTACAAATATATACATATAGCTTTCCTCATCAGGAATATACAGAATACTAAAAAATAATAATGTCAAGTATAGATAAACGGTAAATATAGATTACAATAATGTAAGAATGGGCAAACTTGTCTATTCTTATATTATTGTGTTCTATGTTTATCATTTGTCTATACTTGAAACAATTTTTTTATTTATATTCTGTATATGCTTTCGAAACATGTTGATATGTATATATTAATAAAGTGGTGATTACAAAGTAATTTTTAATTAATTTGTTAATAATGACGGCACAAAGTGGATACCAATCTTTTAAAGAAATAATAAAAAGAAACATCCGTTTGAAAATTTATTTCATTCCACAACATTTATATTTTAAATTAAGTAGGTACCTACTTGCTTCATTTTGCAAACTTCCATTAAAATACCGGTAGAACAAGGACAGGATTCCCACTTGACGTCTGTGCTCCAAAGATTGTAATCCATTTGTTAAGATAGGGGATCTATCAAACGGACCGTCCGTTTCTGCACAGAGTCAAGGGTTTTTTTCATATATTTTGTGTTTCACGACCAGAGGCGGCTGCCAAATTCTACAGTGGGGCGCACATGCAATTTATACAGGATCAGCAGTTGTGTACTATTAAAGTATCCGTGGGTGTCTGTACAATACGCCCAGCTTCTGAGAGGCTCACTTTACTCTGGCTTCGATGGAGCCCCAATACCTGAGCTGGTCACTTATATATTTTTTCGTTTTGAAGATGAACATACAACCAATACTGGCAACATTCGCGACTCTCAACTTAGATGGACGTTAATTTTTATATGGGACATCTATTATGATTAATCTGTGAATTAGCTAGTAATCCTCATTGTATTATTTCTTTCAATCATTGAAGATATTATTAACAAATTTCAAATGAAATATGAAAGCCAAAAGACACAGAAAATAAAAATATAACGATCGCGTGATATGATATATGTTTTTAATCATAGAATTATTATCTCTCAAAATGAAACATGACACCAAAAAGACACAGGAAAGAAAAATATGAAGGTAGCAATTGGGACTCGAACCCAGGAATTCATGGTCTATCCGGGACCTTTCATGTTTCATTTTCAGAATTGTTAATATTACCTTCAATAATTAAAAATATATTTTGCTAGAAAGCAGTCAAATAATTCTTAACGATAAGTCTTAATAAATAATTAAATATGTCCAATAGTCCGATAATATTTTCCATAAACTCATTAAATTTTCCATTATCACTTAATCACTTGTTTTGGTAATCCATTATATATACATCTGTGTATTTCTCTCTGTTATTATGTTTCTATCTCATCGTTTCTTTGTTCTATGTTATGTTTATCGCCCTTGATACACAAATCATGTAATTATTTTTATTATTTATCTTATTCTATTTAAACACAAAGTATGCATTTTTGATTAGTTTAAGTTTGTACCCTGATGATGCTTGTGTTAAGCGAAATCGGGCAGTCTGAACAAAAATCAAATGAATTTCGTGGTTTTGAATAAAAATATATTACAATGAGGTTCATAAGCTTCAATAAGTTATTCCAAGAATTGAATATAATATAAAGTATGACTTTTTATTTCATTTTGAAGATGAGCCTAGACCACAATATGACTTCAGTCGCTTTTGAGAAAATTGTTCTTTGAGGCCGTTCAAGGTCGACAGTTTGTTGGGATCCGCTCGGAAATGCGAAAAATTAACATTGAAGGGGATTTCACTGCATTAAGTATTCATGCGGGGAGTGGGGAGATGCAAAGGCACGGAGGCCAGAAGAGACCGGAGATCAGAGGCGGGAAGTGACTTTTTCAGAGTGCTACCGGGAGATACAAAATAAAGTTGCTATAAGAAAAAAAATAAGAAAAATTTTCACTATCAACTTTTCAAACGAATTTGTTTCGTGTGGCTTTCTAATTTATCAGAGAAAATATAGGTACATACATAAAATAATTTAAAAAAATAACAAAAAAAACAGAAAAGGCAAATAAATTCAAAAATCAAATTAAAAATGGCTCAAAGAAATCAATGAAGAGGAGTTATCCAGCATCTTGAAAATAATGTCATAGGAGCAAAGCAATCAATTTTTTAATAAAGGCTAGTCCCTCTCAGCACAGGAACACCTAGAGAGAAGGACTAAGAAAAACATTACAAATTGCCTTATTAGCTTTGTGAGAATTTTATTACCTAAATGAAAAAAAAAATATAATTTAAGAAAATTAGTTTTTTTGTTTTTAATTTAAGAAAATTACTTTTTGTTTTTTTATTTTTAGAAAATTCCTTTTTTTCTTTAATGATTTTTTTATTATTTTTATGTGAGTACCACACGATTGTCGCAACCGTCAGAAGACAGTGTTACTATGGCATCCCCCAATTGGGACATGTTGTGAGGCTGAAGGGGTGTTGTAAGGATGGTGGGGAAGAGAAGGAAAGGGAAACAGCAATGTTGGGAAGAACCTGGATATATAAAAAATGGTCACAAAACATGGATAAAGTCATTTAATTTTTGTTGTTTCACAATAAATTAATTAAATATAATCCTTAGCATATTTACACGTTCCAGAGTGGAAGACACTCTTAGTATCGCTCTGGTAAAAGAACACCATCCAAAGTTGATATATTGCTTTAAATAGCTTTAACCGTATTTGGTTAACAGATCTTATTAGCCAGGCACTTTCCCACATTCCTCTCCCCCATATGTCCTTCTCCTCCCCAATACCTTCAGCCTCACAACATACCTCAATTGGAGACGCCATAGTCTTACTGGCTCCAGGCGGTTGGGAGCAGTTGGAACTATTGTGCAGCATTAATATTTTAAAAAAAATTTCAAGCAACCTTTCGATTCTGAATAGTAGTCTTTCACTAGGGCGATACTGAAAGTAATTCAATTTATCACATAAAATTTACTTTCGTTCACCAGGGTTTTAACTCGCTAACACAGGATTCGTATTTGTAGATTTTAACCAATTGACCACGGAGGGCGTCAAAACGTCGTGTGCTTATAGCCAAAGATCTTCCCACTCTGCTACAAAGTTCGTCCTACTACCTAGACATTATTTTAATAGTAGCTGTTTCGACCTCCGATCACCCTGCAACGTACAAGGCCACTGAAGCCACCGGTAGTCCACATAGTATCACAGATTAATAAAACAAGAGTATAATTTTGTTTCTGATTCTTTACTAGCAATGCCCTTACCTCATTTCCGTAGAATGGTCTATTACTATTAACGATGATGACTCCCTTCCAACAGGGCCGCGTTAAGGTAGCGCTAAGCCCCAGGCAAAAGAAAGTGGCGCCCCCCAGTAGCCAATGGCCGTAATAATTATTTCTAAGTACAAAATGGTATTAAGCCACTTGAAACTAGGTGTTTAACCTATAACTGCACACGTAGCATCTTCTTCATAGAAAAGTCGATTATAACCTCATCGGAATTATTTTATTAAACAGTATTTAATGATGAACTAAATCATTTACAAAAAAAAAATTATTGTAAAATTCTCCACTGACAGAATGTTGAGATTTCTTAACTGAAGCCAGGGCCTTGATATTTTTAATACCAGTCTAAATGACTTTCGTCAGACTTAAAACAAATTTCGAAGATTATCATTTAGTATGCCTAAAATCATAGACTCTACCAAAACCTTGTTCAAGCTTTAAGTTAAATATCCTATGCATATTATTCCCATTGTTCGTGTATTATCTATGCGATGTTCTTTTTTTCTGTAGTTCTTGTTTATCTCATTTAAAAAAAGGCTTCAATATTCAGCAATATAAAATATACATTTTAATTGATTTTATCGGTATATATGTAAGAATGTTAGAAGAGATAAGTTGGCACGACTGGAAAAGGGTATCCATAATTTTTTTATGACTTTTGACATGTACACTAATGAAAACACGTCTATTGACCTGCTGGAAGTGTTTTTATGAGAGTTGGCATCATCTATATAAAACACTGGGAATAAACTACTGTTTTACTGCAATATTTTTTAACATTTTTTAATTTGCACAAAATATTGTAACTCCATAGTCTTTAGAGTGTCGGCGTAATGCCACCCTAGGCAGCTGCCTATATTGCCTGGGCCTAAATACGGCGCTGCCTTCCACAGTTCTCCAGTTCTAATTTATTGATGAGCTGATTATGTATTCCATTTACATTGTTGTTAAGTTCCATCATTTACGAATCTGACGACCTCCGTGGTTTAGCGGTTAAGTTACTCGACTGCGAATGCAGAGGTCGCGGATTCGAATCCGTCGAATAGAGGCTGTGTGAGGAGAGGCTGGACCTATCAGGGACGCCTGAAGGCGTCTTGTCGATGCGATGGGTCCCCGACCTGACTAGGATAAGGATAAGGAAGATGGTGTATCTCGCACACAACAGACAGAGGGTTAACATAAAAAATACACTAAATAAATAGCAACCGTTCAGTAATGGTTTAAAAAAATATGTATAAAAGACACTATAAACATGAGTCAGGTAATAACATTAATTAGGGCTTTCTGAAATAATAAATAATAATATGTATTATATTTGCGAAACGTTGCTTGCAATGGTTTCAGCCGTGTTTTGTGACCAGATCTGAATAGTCAGGTTCTTCCCAACCATCCTCTCCCCCATCTCCTTCCCCTCGTCAATACCTCCGGCCTCACAGCATACCCCAATTAGAGATGCCATAGTCTCACTGGCTCTAGACAGTAGGGAGCAGCTGGAAGTATCGTGTGGTATCACATAAAATTTTTAAATAGGCGAAAAGGTGTTTTTTAGCAACGCTTTGATAGGATATCGCTGCCGAAAGCGTATACAAAGACACCAATACACACAACCCTGTGTAGGTATATGTTGTTTGCATCAACTCTGATTGAGCGACCTGTAGATGCATTTCAAAAACAAAACCGTTTTGATGGAATAAGAAAATATTAACAAATCGCAAGTGAAACACGAAACAGAAAAAGACGGAAAAAATAAAACGGCATCAGCAGCATCTGGGAATTGAACCAATGACCTCAGTATTACCGGGAGAACACTCTAGCCACTTATCTAATTAGATTTGTTCATTTTACGTCATTTATCATATTCAAATTTAAGACTTACTAATATTATTCTCAATTAATTCCCATATTATTGGATGCTATCCTTTTTTTTAATAATAAAGTTCTACCAGAATACGTTTGCAATCTAGGTAGGGTATCGGATGTACTTATTCTATTTTTATTAACGTGAGACATCTATTGACTTTTTTAAAAGTCTAGAAATAATTTTAAATTTCCTGGAATAACTTATTGAAGTTTATAAACCTCATTTTAATATTGCGACTGATGGCTTTTTAAATTTTCTCTTTCATATTTCATTGGAGATTTGCTAACATTATCTTCTTCAATGATTAAATATTACAATGAGTTTTATAAGCTTCAATAAGTTATTCCAATAAATTGGAAACTTTTTTGTCCTAGATCAAATTCACTATTAGCGTACTACTTTAAAATCAACTATTATTTAGAAGTAGGTACCGTTACAAATAATATTTTAGGACCTAGCGTTGGTAACACAAAGGGCACAGATGAAATTTTACAGTTTATAGCTCTGAGGCCTGTATATTTCTCAGAAGGCACGATCAAACTATAAATTAATTAAATAATATACTTTGTATTGACCACCTTATTAATACACGGATATCTACATGTTTCGAAAGCGATGCTTTCTTCATCGGGAGTATATATAATACTAAAAATAATAAATAATGGTCAAAAACTTTACATACAAATACAAGAGGTTTACAATTAGACAAATTTAAAATTTAAGAAATCAGAAAATAATAGTGAATTAAATTTAATAAATAACGTAATATATTTTTCTAAATAACTATCTCTTGAATTTATTTTCATATTAATATTAATAATAAAAATAGTTTCTTTTTTAATTTTTAATAATAATTTGTTATTCAATTTTTTATAATAATTTTTTATCATTAACATTTTTGATTAATTACTTACCTACTTTAATCAATTTTTGTTTATGTTTATAATTTGTCTATTCTTACATTATTCAGTTTGTGAGACATATATTGACCTTTTTAAAAGTCAAAAAAAGAATTTACAATTTACTGGAATAAATGATTGAAGTTTATAAACCCCATTGTAATATTGCGACTGATAGCTTTTTAAATTTTCTCTATCTGTTTCCGTTTCATATTTCATTGGAGATTTGCTAACATTATCTTTTTAATCGTATCTGTGTATTAATAAAGTTGTGAATACGAAGTATATTATTTAATTAATTTATTAATAATGACGCCACAAAGTGAATACCAATCTTTTGAAGAAACTATAAATTAATAAGCAGTACGTAAATTACTTTTAATAAATTCAGTTACACCTCACAGTCAACCATCCTTATTTAAAACGAATCCTTAAACTAAATCACACAAAGGTGACTACCACACGCTTCACCTGCATACAAAATAAAGCACAAAATATGACTTTTCGTTACATAATGTTTGCCATACTCTCCCATAGACTAATATAGAAGCAAACAGCCTTCCCTTATGCAACTTGCCAATTTATTGCAGTCCAGTTTGGCAAAGAGCATTTCTCCTTGAACTTTCGGCCTGGAAGTTTTCTCTGTGCCCTCTCTACCATTGCTATATCCACAAGTATATCTCCCACTCATGTAAGTTTACTCTACTACCGTGTAATATGAACTCTTTACGTTATATAATATAAATCATGGATCGAACACCCATGGCCTTACTTGAAAAGTAAAATGAAATTTCAAAACGAAATACTGTATCCAATTTTGAAAGTTTTTTTTTTAAATTTTCTTGATACGTGTTCTTGTATGTTAAAACCATTTTAAGTCATTCAAAATAGAGCCCTACGAAATATCTTTAGTTTGCCATGGGACACACACGTCAAAGACATCTAGAGAAATTCCCAAATACTTCCGTTTAACAGCATTCCCACCTGTGAAATTACAAATTACTATATTGCATGTAATTCAACACTCGGCACGTACTAACACCACACTCAATTACAATTACGACGTACACCAACACAACACGAGAAACCACAACTTACATATACTAAAAATACAATCAATAAAATATGGTCTAAAATCTTTAGAATATATAGCTTTCACACAATACAATAAATTTCCCAACGATTTTAAAAATGCCAATGTGAAAGGTCACAAAGTAAGATGCTTAAACTCTATTATTTGAAAGAATACCTTAAGGATTAATGCTGTGATGTGTCTCTCTAATAAGTATAACTATATAATGTGTATTATATATAAATGTTTGTTTTCCACGAACTGTACTGCAGGTTCTGCATGTGACCCCACAAGTTTCTTAACTCTTGGGAATATGATGCATAATTTATTGTATACTTTTGAAAAAAAAAAGAGATGTGTCATGCTCGACACGTGTCGCCAACATATTTCATCCATACTACTGAAAATCGCAGCAACGAACAACGGCGCGGTGTTTTATCATGTATTTACTAACACACCCATCGCATCACTTTCATTGATGAGATTAAAAAAAACAAACAAATTCTTTAATAAAAATCGTTGGAAAGACTTTGACGGACTTATTATTGACTCTCCTTCTTTGTTGCAAATCTTCCAGTACAACTTTCCTCAAAGTAAACTCAATCAATTCAATGTTCATTTTATTTTTTATTATTTAAATTTTTTAAAAATATACTATTTAGGGTATACGAACACTCATTTGTATCGCCAATATCACGTTATAACGAAAACAAATCATAATATGAAGAGCGCAAGGTCCTGGATAGATCATGAGGTTCTAGGTTCGAGTCCCAGCTGCTGCAGTTACCTTAATCTTTTGTGTCTTTTCGGTTTCACGATTCATTTTGAGAGTTGTTAAAATTATCTTCAACGATTAAAAATTACAATGAGGTGTATAAGCTTCAATAAGTTATTAAAAAAGTTGAAGAAATATAATTTTTTTTTAAATTGCCATCTAAAGGTTCTCGACCCCTCACAAATAGAGCCGAACATAGAAGTCAGTATAAGAGGCTGGTTCAAGATGAAAACAAACCACCTCAACCCACCCCTGATACCCCACATTCCCCACCCCTTTCTCATCCCCTAACCTCCGCAGGCTGCACCGCCCAGATTGGATGCAATCTCAAAGATTGTGAAATAAATGCAATTGAAATAATTTTATTTTATTTCCACGGGGTAATTGGTATAATGCATTTGCTTTTAGATTTTCAGAGAAATCGTAGTTTTATTTACTTGTTCGCAGTGTGGAAGATGCTTTCAGCAGCTATTCTGTGAGATACTGACATTCAGAAGCGAAGTGTTCCTTGAAATGGCTTTAGCTTTTTAAATTATTTATTTCTTACAAAACATAAATATAATATAATTTTATTTCCACGGGGTAATTGGTATAATGCATTTGCTTTTAGATTTTCAGAGAAATCGTAGTTTTATTTACTTGTTCGCAGTGTGGAAGATGCTTTCAGCAGCTATTCTGTGAGATTCTGACATTCAGAAGCGAAGTGTTCCTTGAAATGGCTTTAGCTTTTTAAATTATTTATTTCTTACAAAACATAAATATAATATAATTTTATTTCCACGGGGTAATTGGTATAATGCATTTGCTTTTAGATTTTCAGAGAAATCGTAGTTTTATTTACTTGTTCGCAGTGTGGAAGATGCTTTCAGCAGCTATTCTGTGAGATACTGACATTCAGAAGCGAAGTGTTCCTTGAAATGGCTTTAGCTTTTTAAATTATTTATTTCTTACAAAACATAAATATAATATAATTTTATTTCTTTTTCTTCTTGTTCTACTCTCAATAAGTTGAACTCCACTAGCTCGCGATTATGGGAGGAGTAAATATTAAAAAAAAAAAAAATAGTAGGTGATATGTAGACAATATTAAAAACTTATTAAATAACTACAAACGTAAATCGACAAAATTATTTTAGAATAATAGAAAAAAATTACATAATAGTAATTTTTGTGCTAGATAGTATACAATGAGGATATCATTATCTAAGTTCAGGGAGTTAATTTGATTTTTGAATTGTTCATATGTTTCGGTTATATTAATTTTGTTTTTGGATAATAATATATTGTATCATGTT
>JAHDVE020000738.1:0-17495 GCA_022606495.2 Halesus radiatus
CACAAACAGTAGCTTCAGCGACTCCTATTTTCGCTTCAGTATTCACCCCACAATCGCAATTCCAATCAACGCAGATAAGGCCTCCCCAAATATTCCATACAAACACGCAACATACTTTTCAGCCACAATATCAACCCCAAACCCAGTATCAGCAACAGCAACAGTACGTTCAACCCACTCCACCACAACAAACACAACAACAACAACAACCACCACCACAACACCAACAACATCAACAGCAACAACCACAACAACCGCAACAACCGCAACAACAGACGCAATCTCAAGTTAACTATTACCAACAAACAGCTCCTGTGCCTGTTTATCAGCCTTATATTTCTTCGTCCTTACCTCAATCTACACCATTTCAGTATCAAGCATTTAATACCAATCTCAGCTTCCCGTCTCAGTTCAAGCAATAGGCCATTGCCAACCTGCCAATGTACACCCCAGCTGGAATACCCATATAAAGAGTTCCACTTCATCAACAAAGAAACTATAAATATGCGATGTACCATATTTCAACAGAATTATACAATGAATTTATTAATACAATTTTTTATATAGGAAATTATATGTGGGAAATCTCCCTGACCAACTCAACGTCTAAGATTTGTCACATTTTCTTTATAAATCTCTCGAACAAACAGGAGGTCTTCTGGAACTCGGAAATCCCGTATCATTATATCTCCCTCAATTAAAACATTTTTTCACTATTTTTTAAAACATAGATTATAACCTGGCGTCACAACCAATAAAAGAAATTTATCTTCTTAACCCTTCGATCTATCGAAGAAACCACTTTATGCCTTCAATTGGATGGAATATTCTATCGAGGCAAGACCCTTCGAATCAAAAGACCAGCAGACTATGAATAAAGTTCGAGGCTGAAGGTTGTCGAAGGTTCACGTAAGTTACCCACATTGGATCTCTCCACTGTTCGCATAAATAAGTTGCCATGCACCGTAGAGAGTGGGCTCGAAAAACTATTTTACGGAAACTTCCCTCTAGATGTGGACGAAGAAACCATTATTGATATTCTGAGTAAATTCGGTCCTCTCAAATCCTTTCAACTTATGAATGATAAGCAAACCAATGGTTCTCGAGGATTTGGATTTTGCTAGTTTCTAAATGACTAGAACACAGTCGACTGCATTAAAGACCTGAATGGCACGCTTATCGGAAACAAAAACGTTATCATAAAAAGAGCAATACTAATGAGTCCACAAGAACTGAGCACGGGAATCGTAGGTACAGGCACTTCGACGCAATACCTTTCCAAATTTGAGGATCAGGTACTCGCAACAGATAAACCGACCGTGATCCCTGCAGGGGCTCCTAACCTGATGGGCAATCCTCTAGACTTCTAGGGCAAGTTTGCCGTGATCGATATTGATGGGATATTTCGAGGCATGAAGATCAGTTGCGTGATCCACTTGAAGAACGTGGTACCCACAGGAGTCGACCCTGAAATCATAAAGAAAGATATTGCGTCTTAGATGGGGCGAATTGCCAAGATAGTTCGAATAGAACACAGGAATGGGTCCGTATGGGTCGAGTACTAAAGAGTTGAGTATGCTCAAATTGCATACTTAGTACTAACGGTAAAACATTAAAGTATTTTTCCATATTGTATATTATTTTAATATTACCTAATTCTTAGAATCAAAAGTATGATGGTAAAAAATTAGAGATTGCTTTTTATGATGCTATATGTTTTGCAGATGGAGTGTTCTTTTGAAATGTACATATATTTATTAAAAAGGAATAAAACTTATTTTTTTTATTCAAATGGTTATTCTATTGTAGACCGACTAATGATATATTTGTATTTAAATTTATTACTGGATGAATAAATACCTCCTGGTTACCATACATTTTGTACATATATTTTTATATCAACAACTATAATGTATTGACCTCTATAGTTTAATCGATAATAAATCTATATAAAGATATTTAGTATTCATTAATGGCACTCTCCCATTATCTATTGTTTCTTCTCACTCTGACACTCGCAACTGCCCAGAAGTATGTGCCTGACGAGCTATACAAGCAGCAGAACACACCCATTCTTGCCTTAGCCCTCTCGGATGACACTACTTTCATCGTGTCTGGAAGCTAGGATACGAAAACAGTCATCTTTTTCAACAATGGGGTCGTTGCCAACTTTACAGTCTTGTCTGGGGTGACCAGTGTGGTATATGCAGCTGCTATTTCCCCAGACAGTCAGATCTTTGCTATTGCTGAACATTAATATGTGGTTCGGGCCTATTTGGTCTCACAAAATCGCTACATCTTATTCCAGAACATCTCCTTCACCCAAAAATTGTCGTCGCTGGCTATGACTAATATTGGCTCTTCTCTGCTGATGGCTGCTGGTTTTGAAAATGGGTAAGTAGATATTTTCCAGTTCTAGAACTCATTGGGCACCTTCGAATATTTTCAGACCGTGAAAGACAACATAGGTAGCGTCCAAGAAATTGCCTTTTCAGATGATTTGATGGCCACGGCCGGCATTGGTGGGATTGCTCGAATATATCGTTGGAATGGGACCAACTATTCCCAAATTCAGACTCTCCATGACGCCACCGGCATGATCTCGAGCATTTCTATAAGTCGAGATAAATCCACGATCGTAACAGGCGGGTTTGATAATAGGACCAGGATTTATAAATTTAACACCACATCCTAGATGTACGTTCTACTTCAGACGATTCCGGACTCACAGGCCATTGTCACAAGTGTGAGAGTGTCGAACAAAGGGAAGCAGGTCTTTACGACGGGGTACGAAAGGCTGACTCGAATTTACAGCTACAACGGGAGTTCGTATGAGTTGTCGCAGAAATTAGAGGAGGGAACGATAAAACATAAGCTATGTTTATCGAAGGATAACATATATTTGGTGGAAGGAGATTCAGCGGGAGTCGTCAAAGTGTATGCAACATATGATCTGGTAAACTCCGAAAACAAACTTTGACGAGTAATCCATATTTAGCCAATCACCAAAAAGTTGAACATAAAATTGTTTGAATATTTTGTATAGTTTTTATTGTTTCTGAACTTTGTTGTCAACACAATTCGAAACACAATGAATCATAAAAATACAAAAACTTAAATGTTAATTAACAATAAAAAATCTCCCAGATTTTTAATTTAAAAATGAGTATATGTTAGTTAAATTATTTGATTCGAAGTGGCGATTACTTGCGTTAATAACATTTTAAAAGCACTATTTTTTATTAAAATCACACAATCGACGCAAATATTTTAGAAGCCTGTCCAGGTACATTTTGGAACCCACTTGCGATCAAGGCTGCTTCCTCTTTTCCCACTGACTTTACTAAATTACTAATGGCCTTCTTGCTGAGCAGCGTATCCATAATCACCTCGAAAGACTTCGACTCAGGATCATTATCCTCGAACAGCTTCAACTCCCTGGTTTTTTTGAACAGCAACTCTTTCACGGAGTCAGACTGTTCAACACTAAAAATATATCGACAAGTATTAGACAGTCGCTTCAAATTCAACGGATTTTCGAGACCCGCAATGTTCTTCAAATAATATGTGTAAACTTGGTAGTAAAGATTTAGAGCGTATCTCTCAGTAGGAGGTAACTTCATAATATTGTTCACGTAGCATAGCATCGAAAACTGCTCGAAGTTCATGCTGTTGATCTGTGACTCTAAATGCTTGAGGGCGAATAGCAAGAGGTCGCGGTGGCTCTGAACTGTTTCTGGAAATCGCTTAAAAATCTCAACGAAGTTGGCAAATGTTCTGGCAGGGGAGTTGTGGAGGAGCCTCCTGTCGGCCAGTTCCTTGAAGATTTCGGACAACTATCTTTCGATAACTTTTTTCCCATCCTGATAGATTTGGGTGATGTCTAGCTTATGATGCCTGCGTTTAATGTAGCCTTGGCGGTTGATTTTGTTTTCTTCGGTCACGTTTCGGTAGAGGTGGGCGTTGGGAGTGGTTGCCGGGACGGGTTGGTATTTTTTGGGCGCTGTGGGAGGAAGGATATACCTGAGCAGGTCGGGGTTCCTAATATATTTGGGAGTGGTTTGTTTGCGCGAGTTGCTCGTCAGATATACGACCTGGGTCAGAAGAGACCGAGATTTGGTCAGAGAAGACAACATCTGTTTTATATGTATATGTATAGAGATATAAATATAATGTATTCAAAAGATGATTAATCTAAACAGAGGAACATTAAACTAAACAAAAAATATTGGCAAAAAAGAGTCAATTAAAAATATCATCAAAACTATTTAGAGATAAATTTCTCCGTCAACTAAAAAATTGTTGGGAAAAACTATAAACTTGAAAATTAGGCGAAAATTAATGAGAATTAATACTTGTTGAACGACCTGTCGAGATAGATCTCCATTACTAATTATTTAATAACAGTTACGAATCTTCATAAAAATCATATACAGGCCCAACAAATATCAATACAAACACAATTTCTACGCGTAGATACTATTTTTTACTTTCAATTTCTTCACTTCTTAATCTTTCGATAGTCGGCCTCACTACCGATCTTCTCATCGTAATATCTACGATACAGCTCAAGGCTGTTGTCTTTCAGCTTTTTCAAACAGCGTTTCATGCATACGACTACCTTGTCATCAATCTCATGAGTTCGTTTGCATGTCTCACGGCATTCCTTCTCCTCGTCGTCGATCTGTGTGAAGCCCCGCTGAAGAAACTGGCTATTGGAGATCATCTCCTTCTCCACTTTCTCCATACAATCGAAGTATTGTTCGGGATCGGCGGGGGTGGACTGGGTAGCAGGAGTATAGCACCCCATTTTCATCGTGAGATACTTTCGCATATAGAGATTATAATGAGGAAGGAATGTTTTGCGGATTTCAAGGTTGATGTCGCGATACTCTTTGGCGATATCGATGGATGCCTCGGCAGTGTTGGTTGGAGTTGTCATATTTTTGCTGTCAATAGATAATGTTGGTTTTTGGAAATGTATTATTATTATTGGTAATTTCTATGCTTTAGTAATTTTTATTAATTTTTAAAATCTGGTAATAATTGGTTAAAAACAGTCATTGTGTTTTAAGCTTTTTATATTGCTAAATCAATTCAATTAAGTAGCAAGTTCATATTTTGGATAGAATGACTCCAGGTGAGGAAAGTAAGGAAAAATGATTGTATACGGATATCAAGGTCGAGGCTGGACAGTAGGGTATTTTTTATTTTGAAAGGTTTGTTTCTGATTTAGTAATGTTAATTCTGGGTTCGTAGTTTTTCTCTCCACCCTCTTTTTACTAACGATGATGCTGTTGCTGAGGTTTGCATTTGAATTCTTGTTTTTAGAGAAAAGCAGATCTGGATCTGACGGCTGAAGCTTTTTGGATTATTGGTGGCTTTCGTTCACGCTGTCATAAGTACCTATATTGGGTTTGCTGTGCCGACCTTTCTCCAAAAATTTAGTGATATAGTCCGGCAGCTTGTTCTTCTTGCCTTTTGCCTCTTATTGGGGCGCTCCGTGAGCAGGACTCATATTGCTGATATGTCGAGAGATGTTTCTTGTGATGCTTCGGTAATTGTTGGTACTGCTATAGTTTTCCTCGTTGATTTCCAGCTTGTTCAGCAGTTTGTCATATCGCGCTTCGCCTTGCTCGCTGTTCTCTGTTTTGATCTTGTACTTGAGGCTGTCGAGCCTTGGATTGGTGCTGGAGTGGGTCAGGCTTGGAGGACTCGCCATTCTGTTTGATCCTTTCGCTTGATTATGATAAATGGGTCCATTAGATTTGTGGTGTGGAAATCTATCGATAATATTTATTTTGTTAATATTTTCCACGATATCCAAAAAAGAGCTGTCTTCTAAACTAAAGGTCCAATCTTTGTTGAGAGACCGGAACAGTGACCGATTGTCTGTTCCTTGTTGAATGGCTGGGCCATATAGAGATTCGAAATTCTCCTCTTCGTCCAAGTTGTCTTGAAGTCTTGTTTTTATTTTTTGGTACACTTTAAAGAACTAAAAAACATCATTGTTGATGCCAGAAATGTTATTTCCTGATTTTTTCTTTTCTTTTTGGAGTTCTTGGAGCTTCTTCAACTCGAATTTGAATGGCTTCAAATTCGAAATTCGCTTTCTTAGATGTCCCAAGTCTTGACTCAGTTCGTCTTTGACGTTATTGAATATTTATTCGCATTTTTCGAACAGCTAAACCTATTTTTTCTTGATCATGCTGACGATTTGTTCTAATCCATAAGTAATTTAGCCTTTAGTCTTTTCGACCTTTTCAGCAATTGCCTTGATATGATCGCCTACCCTTCGCTATTTAATCTGCAACATTTCTATTCTCTCGTTGACTTCGAGCTTGCGAAATCCTAGATTTTCTGTGAGATATTCCATTCCCTTCATCACGGGCATTACGTTATGGTCACTGTGTCGCTTGCTGAGGATACATTTTAAGCATAACAAAGAGTTGTCGCAAGTTAAGCATGCCAGATTCGGCTATTCGGAAGGATGAAGCTGGCAATAGAATTTCTACTTGGTCGTGATTTTATCGGAAGGACTATCACGTTTGGAGAAGATGTGCTTTGTGGATGGGGTAACATGGTCGAAAGAAGGTTACTCAGAATTGCCTTTGGGACTCGTCAAAAGCCTGCGTTGTTGGCTGGGACGTTGATGTCTCTGACTTGTGAGTCGGAACTAGCTAGTCGCGAGAGAATAGGCGTTATTTTGATGATTATTTATGGGCTGGATGTAATGAGGGGAATCGTAACCTCCTGATTCCTCTTATTATTACTATTACTACTTCTCTTAAATTTAATCAGCGTATGATTCAATATTGTCGCTGTTTAATTATTATTATTATTACTATTATTGTTAGTATTGTTATTATTCTTCTTCTTGAACTGGAATGTTATGTTTTAATTCTTAAATACAGGTTCCAATTTGTTTGAGAGCAAGAGAGTCTAATGAAGATAGCTATGATTGTTGTAAAAAATATGGAAAAAGTGGTAAAAAAATATTAAAAAAAAATAAAAAATTCATAGTCAAAAAATGATCCATTAACGAATAACGGCTATATAAACTATTTCTTTTTGTATTATATACTAAAATAGTATTATTAACGACCGAATTATATGTATATTTATATATGGGTTCTCTATGTTTTCGATCAGGCTCTACGACATAATTATTAAATAACAATAATGCCAACTTGGAGAATAAAAAAATATAGAAAATAGAAAATTGATGCGTCTATCGAACAATATGAGAAAATATATGTACTTGAGAACATTTCAAACATGTAGTTTCGTCTTGTTTTCCTCCTTGCGATCTTGACTTTATGGCTAAATACGTTAAACACATGGAGCAGTATCTGTGGCCGCATTCGAGGAAGGTTAGTTGGGAAGGTGTGCTGTGGCATTTGATGCAGACATCTCTGCCTTTCGAATTCTCTTTATGCATTTTTTACTTTTTTCCTCTTAGTATGGTAGATATTGAAAAGCTCCAAAAAAATGAATAAGCTGGAATGAAAAAATTAGATGAGTTGAATTTTATATAATTTTTAAAAAAACATATTGTTAAAATTTGGTATCTATTCAGTACAATTATATCACTTTTTTCTTAAGAAATGTTAACTTAAACTCGCTCAATCTCTATTTTATGTACTGATCTCTTCTGACATTCAAATGAGAGAGTATTTTTGCAATCTATCCTTAGAACGAAAAACTAATTGTTTTGATGGTTGGTAAAAATAGATTTTCCCACACTAAAAAAACAAAAGATATTTAAATATATTTTTTTTGAATCTATAAATAGAACATAATCTATAGATATAAGTCAACCAATTCTATATATATGCAGACTTTGCATTTTAAAACTTAGGGATTTTATTTCTAATTTAAATTGGAACACAAATAAGCAAAACATAAAGTTTTTTTCATAATTATACAGCTGTTATTACAAACAAAACAATCTCAACATTCAACTAGGAAAAAATTAAAATATTTTATCATTATAATTCAAAGTTCATTACCTTTTTTTTGTTTTGTTTTCTTAGTTCAACTTAATCGGTACATTATTAACATATATTTTAGTGTCTGTGGATTTCTTATTGTCTGCATTATAAATGATCTCCAATACTTTATTGCAATAATAAAAAATCAGTATTAGAGAACATAATACAATATATTTAAAGTGTATGTGTGCCCTCTATAAGAGTATTTAATACTTAAGAAATAATATTTTAAAAACATTAAAAAAATAATAAAAATATAATCAGGAAAGAAAATATATATACAATCAATTCTTTTACTTCAATAAACAACAGAAAAGGAAAAAATACTGATCTATACAAATAAAACCATAACAAACTCACTACTTTTTGAATCCAATCCAATTATGAAGAACATGAATAAAAACCCTGAAGCAATCTACCAGTACATTAGACTTATATTTTTTTTATTAACATTATATATTTTTTTTAATCTACTACATTCATAGAATTTAACTTAAAGCTGTAACTTGGGGCAAAGACTCGCATGGACTCTTCGACTATTAAAGTTAATCATTGGTTCAAAAGAAATTTGTCGTCAGCACCACAACCCGCATTATGAGGGACCCCGTAGGTATTACTTTGTTATTAATATTGTTTTTTGTTTAGACCATATTATTACTATTTTATGTAAGACTATCAAATGGTTTATTTTTTTTATGTTTAAATATATTTAATATGAATAATAAGAGAAGATGGAACAAATGGATGCTTGTGTTTTTTAATAAATATATCTTCAGTAAATGTGTTTTATTTACATTTAGCTTGACATCATTTTCATGGATCAGCAAACATCCTCTCCGCCATATACCTTTAACTTTCTTTTTTTAAAATAATCTTACTTTCCCGCACTACATACATCTAATAATATAAATACTTATTTTTTCCTTCCATAGACTAGTAGGCTGTTTATAGATTTATATGCACATATATATTTAAAAAATATACAATCATTTTTCTTCTTTTCAAAATATATATTCAACATAATTGATCACCATAAAACTTTATCTTTTTTTCTTCTATTTTTGTATGGATTAGGTTCTAGTGTCAAAACAAAAACGATGGAGGAAATGAAAACGGAAGTAAATTAGAAGTTTCTACAGCCTATCGCTGAAATAGCCAAGAAATAGCATCCTTCGCCAGACTAAAGATTCTGCATCAAGGCAAAGAACACTGATGCTACAGCCATGGAAATCTAGGGCAACAAAATCGACCACCCTCATCTGATTGTCAGGAGTCTCAAAAACAAATAGCTAGTACAGAAGGGATATCCATTAGGTATTCTTATTTTTTAAAAAACGTATCATATATTATGTGTGTATATGTACTAATATAGAAGTTGGAGACGTAGTAAAATTCGGTAGAATAGAATGCATTGTTTCCGAGCTCAGGACAGTCCACGGATTTGAGTCAGCAAGGAAACTTGAGGAGGAAGTCAACAAAGTCTATACTGTGGGTGACCATCTCTCTGGACAGTGTAAGATCTGCCTCATGGAGGAATAAACGCCTGACAATTTCTTTGTTTCGCCCTGCAGCTGTAAAGGTTCCTGCTCCATCGTGCACATCAACTGTCTCAAGAAATGGATCGAGTCCAAAATGGTGGTCAGGCAATACGAGTCTGCCGTAACTTACAACTTTACTAAATTCGAATGCGAGATCTGCAAAGACCCCTACCCTAAGATCATAAAGAAAAATAATTAAGGCTATGACTTGTTCATCCTAAAGAGGCCAAATAGCCCCTATGTGATGTTGGAAGGCGTGCAGAATGAGAATCGATAAAATAAAACAATGTTCGTCATCAACTCGCTGAAGATGAATTAATTAATCAAACTCGTAAGAAATACTTAAAAAAATATTTTATCTAAAATATATCTTTTGTTACTTGATTACAGGGACGTGGGCATGAATGCGAGATACGAATTACAGACATATCAGTGTCACGAGAACATGCGCACATTAAATACTAAAACGACAAATTCCTGATCTTCGATAATAGTTCCAAATTCGGAACTCTTATCAAACTTCAAAAAGACCTCCCTCTGGTTTGGGGAGAGAAAGTGGCGATCCAGGCTGGCCGAACAGTCCTGACTTGCACATTAAAGCAGATCCAATAAGGAGGCAGCAAAGATAAATCGAGTAAAAACTTGCAGAATCCTCAAGGATTAGAACCTGCGAAAAAACAATGAGTTCGTTTACCAGTTGATTGACTCTCTCTCAAATACCAAATAGGAATAAGATTTAGATGTTTTTTACACATTAAATTAAAAGATGATAAATCAAAAATATATGTATCAAATATATTTTATGTTTCCTGAATGAAGAAAAAATTAGAAACTATAGAATACTGATTAATAATAGGAAACTGATTGTTCTCACAAAATTTGGTGTTGTTGAAACCTCATAGAATATTTTAATACTTAATTTTTTATTAAATTTTATTATGACAAAAAAAAAGGAGTTCTAAAAAAACAATAAATCATTTTAATATTATTTTTTTAGAAAGATATGGTTTTTTTTCCTTTGACATCATCAAAATATCTTCCCATTCATCATATCTTTTTAAAAAATATATATATATAACTCAATCAATCGATTACATATATACTATTAATTAACAAAAAAAAATAAACATAAAAATAATCGAAAAAAATGTTCAGATCATTAATTTCTTCCCACAAGTCCCTATTCGTATCTTTTTTCAAATCTCAACATTTTACTCTCTTCGTAACTTTTTATTCTAACTTCAGGCTACTACCAAAAAACCTTTGAGAGTTGCCATTACTGGAGCTGCAGGCCAGATCTGCTATAGTCTCCTCTTCAGAATCGCTCATGGTGATATGCTCGGAAGCGACCAACCAGTCATCCTCCATCTCGTTGATATCCCCAACGCTCAAAAGGCTCTCTCTGGCATCGCTATGGAACTCGGCGACTGTTCCTTCCCACTCCTTAAAGGCATCGTCTGCACCGATAAACTTGAAGTCGGATTCAAGGATATCGACGCAGCACTCTTTGTTGGTGCCAAACCCAGAGGACCAGGTATGGAAAGAGCCGACTTGCTCCAAGAGAACGCCAAGATTTTCATCGCGCAAGGCAGAGCTTTGAACGAGCACGCCTCCAGAAATGTCAAGTCTCTCGTTGTCGGCAACCCCGCTAATACCAACGCCTTGATCCTGTCGACTCACGCCAAGGATCTCCCCAGGAAAAACTTCTGCGCCATGACCAGGCTCGATCACGATAGGGCTGTCTGGCAACTCGCAGAAAAGACTAATTCGTCTGTAACTGATATTCAAAAGCTTGTTGTTTGGGGTAACCACTCTCCCACCATGTTCCCCGACTTGACTTACTGCACTGTCAATGGAAAGAAAGCTACTGACTTAGTTGACACTGAATGGTACAATTCCACCTTTGTTCCCAGAGTCCAGCAGAGAGGTGCCGACATCATCAAAGCCAGAGGACTGTCAAGTGCTGCCAGTGCCGCCAATGCTGCCATTAGCCACATGAGAAGCTGGTTCTTGGGTCATTAAGGATGGATCTCCTTCGGTGTGCATTCACCCGGAGGACTCTACGGCATTCCCGAAGGTGTCTTTTACAGCTACCCCGTCAATGTCGCCAAGGGAGAATGGACCATCGTGAAGGATTTGACAGTATCTGCAGAACAACAAAAGAGACTTCAAATCACCACCAACGAGCTATTAGAAGAACGTAAAGCCATTGAGTCGCTCCTTAAGCTTTGAATGATTATTTTTTTGTTATATATTCATTTAAAAAAAAACCAAAGATATAACATAAACATATATTTGTATACATTTGTTTATATTTGACCAAAATTGAGTTCTCAACTTTTTTGACAAAAATAATAATTTCAAATTCTTCTCAACATACATAATATATTTTCATATTAATAATAATAATAATATAAATTAGTACAAACAAAACAAATATCTTTGGTTGCATTCTCAACGATATAGATACTTTAACAAAATTCAATAATCAATTAACTTTCGGAATGCTCACAAACATGATTTTACCTTTCGTAAGAAAAACATCATCTACTCCTAATGTATGCCAAATCTTCTCCCCTTTCGCATATTCTCGTTTTTGTTTCTCAAACAAAAAACCATAACCACAACCAGTCAAGGAAAAGGAATTCGATTCAGAAGACGAAAATGCAAAGGCCAGAAACACTGAAGCTGAATAAGACAATGAAGATTTCGGTATTAAGTGCTTTTTCTGTTTAGTATAAGTTGAGATTTCCCAATTTTAAGCGAAAATTTATTTCAGGATATTTTTGTTATTATTATTATTATTTACTATTTTTTTTTATCATTACGACTAAACCTAATTTTAATACTTATCGTATACAGTCAAGAACTAAAACAGAAAAACCAAGTTATGGACAGCCTGGAGAATAATATTCTGGGGGTCTACAGCTCTATATTCATACCACGTTTACCTAGCTTTTAATCAGGACCCCAAAGTACCACTAGAAAAAACTCATACTACTGTGCCTGTATTTAGGTCAGCGGCCACATTGAGCGTTCTCAAATACAATTAGGTTCTTGAAGTAACAATAAAAAAATAGATGCCTTCATCATCATCTTCTAATTATCATATTTTTTGAGTCTTATAACACTTGAAGTTTTTTACAAAACCACCAGTCAAGAAATTTTTGTCCGACCCTATTCACCCTCTGCTCCAGCCAAAGACTCTCGTAATAAATTTATCGGGTACCGTCGTCCACCCTGATTTCGTATTCGGCAAAGGCCTCAACATCATCAAAAGGCCTGGATTAAAGCAGATGTTGGATAGACTGACACGCCAGTATGAAATAATAATATACTCTGATGACGATTACGGATTCGTGATGAATGCTTTGCAGAATCTGGACCCCAGACAGCAAATATTCATGGGATCATTCGGGAGAGAGAGTATGGTGTGGAGTCGGGAAGGAGGGTATATGAAGGATTTGACTTATCTGAATCGGAAACCTAAAGATATTATATTGATCGACAAAAGCACGAGCAAGGTCAAAGGTTTCAAGAAAAACGTTATCACTCTCCCCTAATTTCAAGGAGAAGGTGATGATAAGGAACTCATTGACTTACTCCCTCTACTTTAATGTATTTACTTGAATATCGTTATATTTTAATATTTCATATTTTCCATTTTATTTTTGAAATAGATTTGGCAAGTCCTGAGGTGAGAGATGTGAGACCTATACTCGAGAGTTTGGGTCCTGAACCCCATAAGCATTACAGAGATATGATTAAAAAGAAACAGTAAAACATAGAGAAGAAGACAGCGAAGTTCGGAGGAATTTTCAGTAAAAAATGATAGGTTTTCTTGGGAAATACACTTTTTTTATTGTAGCATACCATATTTATAAAATAATCGCTCATTATTATTTTATATGTATATATATCTCTAAAATATATCTATTGATTAAACTACATTATATATTTTTTCCCTTTATTACTTCTTAATTTTTTTAATTTTTTTATTGAAGTTAATTATAACAAATACTTTGTTGAATAAACAAAAAAATACTGCTAAAAAAATAATAATAAAACAGAACTTGATAAATTTTGTTACATCAAATATTTTTTGGACGAAAATAAAATCATTCAATAAATCGAATATTGTATAATAATATTGTTGAAAGTCCCAAATCCCCTTACCAAAATAGTATCAACAGATCAACAAAATTTAAATGCGATTTCCCTCTCCATTCAACAAAACCTAAAACGAACTGGATACATGCGATTCATCAGTCTCTAACACTGTTCCCACTATACAAAGCCTGGTCGAAGAAGTCCATCATATCGTTCCCTTAACTCCCGAAGAATCCAACTTGAAACAAACCACCAAGTTGGCGAAAAGAAAGTATGTCCCCTGCAGTCGAAAATGGAGTCAACGAGACACTCGTATATTCTACGAGTTGTTGGAGGTCTTCGGCACAGACTTCGGGATGATAGCCTAGTAAATAGAGAATCGATCCAAGAAATAGATCCTCAATAAATATAAGAAATAAAGTAAACTCTACGGGCACCATATTAACATTGCTCTGGAGAATAGCTGGAAAAACAAAAGATTAGCTCAGAGAGTGCAGCTTTAACTTGAAGAATGCTGATGGAATCCATAAGATATAGTAGAAAACATGTGATTATCTAAAACTCTATAGACTGCAAATAAAGTAAACTCCAAGAAATTTCCAAAGCAAAAAACCCAATCAAGAAACTGCCTGCTTTTATTATGATTTTAATTTGAACTATTCATTGCAATTTCTTGATTATTAAACTGTTTACTTTTTTAATTTTCAATCTTAATTCATATATTTCAATATCCTTTGTATATTTTTCCTACTTTTAATAAGAAAATATAAAATTCAAGATGTTTATTATTAATAAATATGTATATAAACACTATATCACATCAGCGAATTCAACCACGAGCACTCATTTTCTAACTCATACTATAGCTGTACCCAGCGGGATCAACAATTAAAGGTTTGATCACCATTTAGTTTGGTTTGAGACAAAATTCAAGGGGGAATCTTTCAGGCTTGACGGGTTTTATCCCATTCACTTTGTTGAAAGTTAACTTGGTTGTTAAGGTTTTATCACTCATGTTGGCAACAGCTACATAGCCAAACCCTTTCTGGTGGAAAGCTTAAATAACTTGATAGGCTTGAGGCAAGTTCAGAGTTGTGTAATACTTCTTTGTCGCCTTATCGATAAGCGCTTTAGCAGAATTAATAATAAACTCGGTGATCATGATTTTATTTTTAGGAATCCTGACGAAGTTGATGCTTCTTGGACCGTAGGAGGTTAGAACACAGGATGCAGTTTAACTGAATTTCCATTTGATCTTAATGCTGACAACGTATTTGCCTGTCTTCAGATTCACGGTTTCGTGCAGATTATTCTGTTGGATTGCGGCAGATGTGACAGGAATGTAACTGGTTCCGACCACCTCAGCCACAAACAATCTGGACTTTGAGGTTTCATAGTTTTTAGACCACTTATATTTTCTAGGATTGTCTTGATAAATGCTCAAGGTATACTCCCCCGCCTGCTTGATCTCGAATTCAAACATCTCGGACTTTGCTCTGTTGCTTTCAACTTTTATTGAGGAGTTAACGTTGTTCGGATTCACGAAACAATAAGTGACCTGGCTGAAGAAATACCGGAAATTCTATTCTGACATGTAGAATGAACCGTCATTCGGATCGTTGTTATAGTTCAGTTAATTGCGGAGCTCTTTTGTCCAGAGCCTCGATTCGAAGCTCCAATCGCCTCTCCAGCTTTTTTTCCCCCAGGGATTTCTAAGCTTTAGCAGAGTAACAGTCTGGCCTTAGACTTTAACATTTGGAAACACTTTTAGGACAGTATAGGCATGCCCTCCGTAAAGCTCGTATTTCTCTTGATCCTTTTTTGAAAGCGCTACAAGTTTATCAGATCCGCTAACAGCCACAATGAATTTGTTCTTCACGCTCGATGAAAGTTTTTCAAAAACTCCTGGGTCTTTGTTAATATGCTCGGTCTTGGTCGGTGCGCCCGTAAAGGCATTCAACCCCTCCTCACTGAAGCCACTGTTGATTTGTTAATATCCTCCAAATTGCTTCGCATATGCCTTTTCTAGCAACATAACCCAAATTTCGTTGCCGTGCGGTCGAGCGTAGATCCAGCCATTATTTTGGGTGACTGGGAATCTGGCATCCGTGATTATGGTTTCCCACATGCCGTCGATAAACAGCCGGATTCCGTATATGCCGGCTTTGTTGGTTTCGAGGATGAATAGTTTGTAAATGAGTTGGGGGTGGTGTTGGACTACTCCTGAAATAGCTGATAGCAAGTAGCAGTCTCCGAGACTGCCTTGCATAATATCTTTGGCCTCCATCATCTGTCCAAGTCCCATCCTGCTTTTCTCTCGTTCGATAACGGACGGTGCCATTTCGAAAAGCGAATACGAATGCAACAGTTTATCGGCGTGCTCCCACTTCGTTGTTTGGTTTGATGGAGGATTTTTATCGTCCAAGAAGATCTTTTTTTTGCTGATATAGTCTGTGGCCATCTTTTTCAGGGACTAGGTCATGACTGAAGTAATATTGAAGTACGGCTCGAGCACCTCTCCCACAATTTCGGAAGGCTAAATCACTTTCTTTTCAACAACAACTTCCTTTTTTGGTTGAATCACGGCTTCAGGCTTCTTATCTTTTTGGATGATCTTAGGCTTTCTGATGTGACTCTGGTTGTCGTTGACTTCCTCGATCCTCACTCTCTTCGGGAGGTTATCGAGTTGGAGTATTTGGAGAATTTACTTGAACGATACGGGCTTAGAGGTCTTGAAGATGTGTTTTTCTAGCATGTTGCGCTTCTTTGCGTCGGTTAACCCGCAATTATAGGCTAGCTCTTCAAATTCGGAAGTGCTGAGACAACCATCCCTGTCCAAATCCATTATGTCGAATAGTTGATAAGGATCAATGTCTTTGAGATCATCTTTGAAACTTTTAAGCAGCAGGGTGACTTCGTCCTGCTCTGAAATCTTGCCGATTTTCGATTTCGTCATTATCGCCTAGCATTAAACATCAATCTCTGAAATAAATGGGTTATCGCTTTCGTTGATCCCTTTGAATATGGTGTAAAATGTCTTAAAGTCGATAAATCCGTTGCCATTTTGGTCAAATTCCTCGAGCATGATATCAATTTCATCAAAGGTAAGGGACGGGTCCAGACATTTGATGAGTTTGGTAAACTCAGCATGTGTAAATTGTTGTCTCTCGTAAATAAAAAGATAGTAGACCAAATCTTGAAGAGTCATGCTGTTGCTTTTGAGAGCATTCTTAAATTATAAAAGTATACCTCTGGACTTTTTCGAAATTGGCTTATTCTCTTCTTCCATGATGTTTGTATTTATTTATTTTTATTTTGGTTATATAGTAAAAATACTCTCACTAGTCTTAATGTCGTATTTTAGTATATCAAAAAATAAATAAAACATCTATTCGAAAGTTATAAAAAATGGATAATCGATAATTGTGTGCAAAAATAAACAATACACTCAACCAAAAGTAGCGAAGAAAATAATACATTTTCGAAATTAATTTAGATCAGGATATTCTCGCTAAATGCGCACATTAACTTACATAATCGGTGTTGGTGATGCACGGAAGAGAAATACAGATCAACTGATTTAACTAAGTTTTCCATCGATCTATATATCTATTAAGTATATTTGGTTTATTAGATACTTTATAGATAAACATACACACTTATATTTTTACATTATTGATCAGTCAAAAGAGCAGTTATTATTAATTCATATAAATTATACAGCCGAATAAAAATATAATTAAATACATAAAATTAATTATGTCATCGGTCGCTCCTTTATATAACCCGATATTCCCTATGTCAGTGAAGTTCCCTATGCACGGACGTATTGAAAATTAAAATATTTAATTTA
>JAHDVE020000739.1:0-98796 GCA_022606495.2 Halesus radiatus
ATTAATCTTTGCTCGGAAGGTTTTTTCATTTGGATGAGTGTTTTCAGGCTAATAATTATTGTTTATAAAAATAATTGTTACCCTTTGCGCTATGCACAAAAATCTTGTCTTAAGTTTTTTAAGAACTTTAGTTTATCAATTAATAAATATTTGACAAGTCAAAGCAATTTTCACCAATAAAATGTAGACATAATTTGTCTCGACGCCATCTATTTGAGGGATTTAGCCGTTACAAGCCTTTCTCATACTAATAAAGTTGGTTGTTTACAGGTGAAAATATAATAAAAGCAGTAATTATTGAATGAAACACTAGTATATATTGATTAACTTGGCGGGTTTGCGATAAGCCGACGTAGCTCAACGGTAGAGCATCTGACCGGACATCAGAAGGGTGCAGGTTCGAGTCCTGTCGGCGACATTTATCTTTGCTCGGAAAGGTTTTTTTCAATTTGGATGAGTGTTTTAGATTAATAATTATTGTTTATAAAAATAATAATTGTTACCCTTTGCGCTATGCACAAAAATCTTGTCTTAAGTTTTTAAGAACTTTAGTTTATCAATTAATATATATTTTTTAATTCAACGAAAATCTAATTTATTAATGAACTAAGAACTTAATAATGTTATTTTTCAGTTCTGCGAGTATTTTAGTTTTTATTATTGTGTCAGCTGTTTCGGCGTTCAAGGACATTTTCAAATTGCGGTTAATGCACATTGCGACGACTTATATACATGATTTTATTTACTCCCACCCGATTCTAATTTGGACGGTGTTTAAAATAATTATTTATTACCGGTAAAACCGATTTAGTTCCAAAATAATTCAAATTCAAATCAAGCCTCAAATCCAAAATTACTTTTTGTGTGACACAGGACGCGCAGTCGTTCCTTTTAATGACCGGCCGGTTTTGACATTAGAATGTCAAACGTCAATAATTTTGTATTCTATTCGTAGTAAACATAAGTAATAAAGTTATGTACCTTTTTAGTAGTATTTAACATTAACATTAACATTATCATGATAACAATAATTGGATTGCCCATGAATATTCCATTTCTTTCAATAATCATAGTTTTTTTTACAATATTTAACAACAATTATAGAAACTGAAATTAACTTTAAATGGGCAAAAAAAAAACAAAAATAAATATTTAAAATGCAAAAAAATAAAATAAATGAGATAAGCGGATACCGGTTGGTGAAATTATGAATTTGTGAATTCTTGCGTGTCGTTTATATGCCATAATTATGACTAGTATTACTATATCTAAACAAAGAAACATTCTAATCATTGAAGAAGATAATATTAACAAATGAACCACGAAACCGAAAAAAAACAGAAAATAAAAAGATTTTAGTCGCATCTGGGACTCGAACCCAGGACCTCTACCTATCCGGGGTAACCGCTTAACCAACTTAGCTAATGAGACCAGTTCAAGTTACGCCATTTACACCGATATCATACTTCAAGTTCAAGACTTGTTACTATTATCCTCCATTTTTATAAATCCCATATTATTGGCTGCTATCCTTATGATGCATACATTTAAAAAAAAAATTTACGTGTGTTTTCCATTTTGAAAACATTCAACCCAAAAAAACTTTCTTCGCTTAAATATGTAATCTGTAGCTAACCAGAGTGGTATTTCTATGGGCTAACCTCAATACAACGTCCAACAGGTATAGCAACAGTTCTACATATTGAATTTTATTCAGACTACTCTCTAAGCCTTCCCAGCACTAATAACAACAAACTGTGCTATTTTCAGCGAAACCGATCCAGTCATTTTCGAAAATATCGAGGACACACACACAAACACTCATTTTTATCTATAGAGACTAGCTAAAGTACCCGGCGTTGCCGGGGTTTTGAAGAGTTTTGAGCGAGGCCAACTATAGAATAGTTAGAATTGGTTTTGAGGTTGTGATGTGTTACCCCTACTCCTACCCAGTAATGTTCATCTTATTTTAAACGTAAAGTGTGCAAAATTTCGTCAAGAAGTACAAGAAATCGGCTTTAAGGGGTGGGAAAGAGGGATGGGAATAGTTTTTCGAAAACTCTCGACAGTGACCTTCCCCTTGTTTTGAGGGTCAAGTTTGTAAAATTTCATCAAGCTCAGAATAAAACTGAAGATTTGTCTACAAAACAAAAACACACCGCCCTATATATAACACTCTCGTCCGGGCCGTCGCCCAGTGGCAGGGCGCGCCCCTACACCATATATGGAGAATTTCCCTCAAGCCACCATAGCATAAGTGCTAAATATGTTCACCTTTTTATTTTTATTTTATTTTTTTATTTTTTATTTACTAATTTTCATTTTTATTTTAGTTGTTCTTTAAGTGACATTAGGTATATTATATTCTATTTCCACATCGTGTAATTTATTCGGATGTATTATTTTATATGACAGAGTATTGCACTCACTGCTTTGTTCAGCTGAAACCAACGCATTATTAGTATTATTATTATACAATAGTAGAAGATAGAGAGCATATTTTCCAACCAGTAAAAGTTTTCCTTGAGTTCTTATTGTCTGGGTTTATTTTTTAATATTTTCCAGGTACATCGAGTGCGTTTAGATTCAAATCCAGAGTGCGTGAGTTGTCTGTTGAGTACAGCGTGGAGCGCGGCGGTCGGAAGCTTGACTCGTATTGCCCCATCAGGGTGTTTATACTGACCTAAAACAACACGTATGTACATTGTAAAGTGTAAATGGTGGATGGTAGATGGTACATTGCGGGAGACACGAGTATTGACGGAACAGCTAAACCTTATCCAAACATACTCGCGTGGAGAGGTGAAACCTACACTTCTTCAAGTAGGTGGATAGCTTGATACTTCATAGAGGGCGCAGGATGCGCTGAACACGTTATAATAATAACAATATAGCGCCGTTTTTGTGAAAAATAACCACCACTAATAATGTAAATTATTATATATAAGTCTAAGTGGTAAGATATAGGTTAGATAAATTATGTTGTAAAGCGCCCTTGAGGTGATTTTCTCACGAAAATGGCGCTATAGAAATAATCCATTTATTATTATTATTATTATTAAGGGCGCTGTACAAATAGTACTTCCTATTCTTTATCGAATTATGTACAATCAGATACAGAAAAACATACTTACCTGGGAGGTCGCTTCACATGAAAACAGTTTTATCAAAAAATTTAAACTCAGATATGACATGATTTTTACAGTTGCTATTTTATCCTCCTTTTCTATTGATGTTACATTTATTAGAGGATTGGTGGCACAAGAAGAGTTGGTATTTGAAATATTTATAATGTTTAGGACTGGAAAATATTTAAAAAATGACTTTAAAAAGCGTAGGAAGTTTTTAATAGACATTTACATTTTTTTTAAATATTTTTTGTGTGGACGCATTTGCGCACCGATGGGTGATTTTTTTTTTACTTATTCTATAAATGACTTTAAGTAAGTACTAACCGGCTAGCCTAGCTAAGCAATTTACGTGAGCGTTTTCTTCAATTTATGGATATGATTGTCTGAAAAGATGAGTCCCGAGGAGAGTGATCCATGTCGCCGGTTTACATAAGATGTTCTCCGAGGCCCCAAATAGGCCAAGAAAATTGTTTACCTGTTCATTAAAGAACTTCGATACTTAAAAAAAAAAAACCAACAGTTGAAAAACCCTGTGAAGTATGGTAAATAATACATATATATATAAAATAAAAAAAAAACTGAACCAATAATAGGTCAATCACTCAAGTGACTTCATCATTCAATACTGCGTGGTTTTGTTTGATTTGCTTGTATGTAATCTTTAAATCAATTCATCAGAAGTAAGGAAAATTTTAGCTTACTTTAAGGTTACAATACACTTCTATCGGTTTATGTCTTCATTTCCCACGTGTTCTTGAAGCACATTTTTTTTAATTATACAAAACAAAAAAAAATTTACAGAAAAGTGGATTGAAAACAAAGCAAATATTCTTTACATTATAAAACCAGTCCACAATGGAGTTCTGATATCAACCCTGATGTATGGTTGTGAGGTTCCGGGCATGGAACCGGCAGAGGAAGGATGAAAGTAGACTGAATTTGTAAAAAAAATAAATTTACATTCACTCTACGCAGGAAGTCCTGAGGAAAATAATTTCCACCTATGAGGATGCTGTGTGGAGGGTCTTTTTGAGAACAGAAATAAGTGATCATCGGTCTTGAAGAGATCCATGTTGTAGGAGGGAGGAAACACACAATGTGAAAAACAAAACTGTAGAAATGAAATCCGCGAGGCTTATTTGTGGTAAAACCATGTATGACTGTGTGAAAGGTGTTGAGTTTCGCAAAGAATGCAACGCTGATGTAAGCGTTATGAGTAAGATTAAGAAAGGGAGGCTTCGATGGTTTGGGCATGTATAGCGGATGAATAAAGAAAGCAGCGTAAGGATAATATATAACGTAGACGTGAATGGTAGAGGAAATCGGGCCGTGTCAAGAATCTGAATAACATATTACATATATATATATATATATATATAACAGAGAGTATGCATTAGACGATGTATGAACGCGAGTGAAGCGAGGAGCGTGTGCCAAAACCAAGTTGTTTGGCAGTCCGTCCTCTCTGCCTACCCCTACGGAAAAACTAAAATAAAAAATAGGAGATATGTAAAATGAACACAAATGATCTTTCACACACCTCCCTCCTTCGCTCACTCCGACACTGTGTCTGATACAAAATTGAAATTGTAAGAATCGTGTGTGGGCACTGAATATTATAAATTTATGGTTAGACCTAACATATTTACATACACAGCTTGTTTGTAGTTAATAAAATGCCATGTCAACTTCCACGCCGAATGTCCTGGCGCCGAATATTTTACTACTCCTTGAATACGGCTTGTGCTCATGCGACAGCAATAAATCTAGAAGAGTATACCAATTCAACAAAGACGAAAAATTTTGCAAAGCAAACCGTGCATGGCTGATTTACAGATCATGCATTAAGACAAGAACTTGGAGCAGAGACAAGAGCTGTCAAGGGGAAAGGTTGCAAAAGCTTTTGAGACGGCTTAAAAACAACAGAAGAATTTGAAATGACTTATTTCACAATCTTCAAGCAAGGGGAAGACGCGGAATTTCTATAAAAACAGTGCCCTGCCTTTTCTGACATCATTTTAATATCATTTAAATGCTATTGATGTCTCTTACTAAAGAAAAAGTTTGTGTTAGTAAGGAACTGAAAAATATGTATTCATATAGATCAACAAACGCCGATTCTGAATATATAACTTTTATGTAGAATTTATAATTTTTTTATTAAAAAGTGTTTAAAAAATCATCTCATCAAAACATCTTGTTAAGTTGGTACCATTGCATTTGGAACATCTGACGTCACGAGAGCATTTTGTTTTTGGATTCGTGTGGACTTTTTTATTTTTCATTTTTTTTTTATTTTACATATGTATTTTTTTTAGTTCTGGCGAAATTTTAACTTAATTTGGGTGATTTTAAGCTCTATAATTGTTGTTCAATATAAAAAAACTGTTATTCGTGAAATAAATTCATGATCAAACCAATTATCAATACGAATATTACGATATTATTAATGTTCAAACTATAATTATTCTTTGAGTTAAAGATTCTAAAAAGGTACATAATATTATTACGTATGTTTAGTTATGGTTTACTATGAATAGAATATAAAATTATGTACGGTACAGCTCATCCTTGTTTTGACATTTGATATTCTAACCTCAAAATTGATCAAAACCGGCCGGCCATAGATTTGGAGTGTTTTGGCGGGCTTTGAAAATTATTTTATCTATGAAAACTAACCTTAGAAGAAAACGAAAAATACTGGTATTTAAGTTTGAACATCATTATTGATGAACAAAAAATATTTAAAAATTAGACTGGAGTTCCTTATGAGTTATTATGGAGTAATGATAATGCAATATTAAGTTTAATGTGTTATGCATAGGAGACCTGCCCAAGTGATCCATTTATTTTGTTTCCCTATTTTATTTTTGTGTGAGTACTGCACAGTCCTAGCTGCTCCCAACCGTCTGAGGTCAGTGAGACTATGACATTCCCAATCGGGGTATGTGGACGTGTCATGAGGCTGAAGGTGGAAGGGGGGTGAAGGATATGAGGAAGAGCGATCAATAAGTTATTCCAATTAATTGAATATTCTTTCTAGATTTGTGGAAAAGGTCAATAGGTATCCCATATAAATAAAAATCGGATGGGTATATCCGAGACACTATCTAGATTGCAAAAATATTAGGGTGGAACTTTTCAGTCATACAAAACGATGGCAGCCAATAATATGGGAAGTAATTGCGGATAATATTGGTAAGTCTTGAGAGCAACGGCTGCGCGGCCAGTTTCATACAAAACTTAATTTTGAATTTAAGGTCAAAATACTCACCTAAACCTAATGGTATGTCTTTTTTTAATTAAAGATTTAGTAAATATCTAGTACGCAATAGAAGAATTTATTTATTTTTGTTTTACATTATGATATATCGACCATTAAAGGGATTGATTTTTCGCGATTTTAGTGGAATCTTTAACAATTATTTAGGGGCTCATTTAAAAAAAATACCCCGTTTGCTTTGAAAATATAATGAATTATATAATTAAAAAATAAATAAAAAATTTAAATAAGCATTATGGTGGACTTTAAATTAAATTAAAAACGACTAATTTACGTTGGAACACAAATTTGTCGTACATAATTTAAAATATCGACCCGAAAAAAACTTTTTTTAATATTTTTATTTACGTAATCATATTTACATCGAATGTATGATATATTTTTTAAATACAATAAACCCGCAAATAATTTTCTAAGTTGCCTCTAAAATTAAGAAAATTGATTGTTTTCATGGCACATACATACTAAATTTAAAACAAAAATAAATAATATAATTCTCATCCGTACTAGATATTCACTAAACCTTTGATTAAAAAAATATATCATTCAGTTTGGATGGGTATTTTGGCATCAAATCCAAAATTAAGTTATGTATGAAACAGGCAGCGCAGCCGTTCCCCTTAACATTGTCTGGTCTCATTAGTTCAGTGGTAGAACATTGTCCCGGTAAGACAGAGGTCCTGGGTTTGATTCCCAGATGCGACTAATACCTATTTATTTTCTGTGTCTAATTCGGTTTCACCTTTCATTTGAAATTTTGTTAATATTATCTTCTTCAATGATTAAATAAGATTTAATTGTACGTCGAGATTTGAACCCGCAACTTCCAGATTCGTAGGAACCACGCAACCACAGAGGACGTCGAAAAACCTATTTAATTTAAAAATATTAATAAAGGCAACGTATTTTTACTTATCAATCCAATATCTTAGTAAGATGATGTCAACCTTATACCTGAACTTAAAAGCAAGATTGTACCTATTAAAAATATCTGTTTGCGGGGGTAGACAGTAGACACGTATTCAAGTGTTTGGGGTCTTCCTGTTTACTCTGAGCACTTGATCTGCCACCTAGTTCGTGGAGCAGGAGGCAGCAGGCATCCGTCAGAAGGATATATGCGTTATGAAGGCTGCGGTCCAGACTACTTGGTACAGGCGATGTGTGATTTATGACTCCAATACGTCAACAAAAAACGTGCCACCAATTTGTTCGAGTATGAAGGGATGCTTTTTGTCAAACAGTTGCAAATCTCTTGTCGTTTGTCGTGCAGCCTGTTTTCAATTAAAGGATTTACTTGTTACGACGGATGTTTCACATGGACGTGGTTCACTTTAATGTATATTTACAAAAGTTAATGACAAGAAGCAACCAGCGAGGTTTCGTTCGAAGAAGTGCCCCGCGGAAAGAGCTGACTTGAAAGCGTGATAATATTTGTAACATTCATTTAAGGATAATAATTTTCTCTTGTTTTCTTTCCTTTTGCATAGCATAATTAAAAATGATTATGTAATGATTCTTTACTTTCGAATTTTTGTTGTCGGTGAGTGGATGAATTGAAAATTAATAACAATACTGCAACTTTAGGGGCAGGATTTCACTCCTTACGGATGATTGATTTAGGTTTCTTATATTTAAATATTTAGTTCTCGCTGTATTTAGCGAGAGTGTTTATTGATGGGTTTTCATGACCGATAAAACCTTTCAGAATGTGTTACTATAAGATCCTTTATCAGAGGAATGTTTGTGTCAGTGTTGTGTATTGTTTGTGTCATTGTGCAGTGTTGTTTATTGCTTGTGTCATTGTGCAGTGTTGTGTATTGTTTGCGTCATGGTGCAGTGTTGTGTATTCTTTCCTAAAATAATGCTATTTCGGAAGCCTCATCAATTACTTTTAGTAGAAAATTTACTTCGGAAAAGGTGATTAAAAGAAGGGTACGTCTCCCAGTCCAATGAGGAACTTCAGTGAAAAATATTATGACTTAAAAATATATATATTCATATACTCGTAGATCAGCAAACGCCGATTCTGAATATATAATTTTTATTGTATAATATATCTATACGTAGAATTTATAAATCGTTATTTAAAAGTGAATAAAAAATCGTTTCGCATAAAAAAATATCTCTTCTATTTTTGTATAATGGTACTTATATGAAATATGAACTAAACTTCTCAATTTGACCGTCCTAAAACGGGATTCGTTCCTAGTTGAGCATTCAAAGTGTATTAAATATTGATGTTAAATAATGTGTGTTTCGAATAAATAAACATTATTATTATGTAATTCCGAATATTATGTAAAAATGTATGGAATTCCTTAAATAGGTCAGAGGCGGCAGAGGCGCTTAACTACATTCCCATGATGAAGAATGCGACTCCTAAATGATGAAGACCAATAAAGTAGATGAGAACATCGTTTCGTTTACAAAAGAATGTCTTGACTTAATAAAAAATCAATTTACAGACATGTTTCGTGTCGAAGAGTGTTAAAATCTTATTACGTACATTTCCTGAGAGTATAAACATTTTATGTTATTATATACATCTACCCACATAGTACAAAGGCGTAGAAAACGTGTATTGATACAAAAATACGTAACTCACCATCACAATACAAAAATGCGTAACTCACCATCACAATACAAAAATACGTAACTCAACATCACAATACAAAAATGCGTAACTCACCATCACAATACAAAAATACGGAACTCACCATCACATTACAAAAATACGTAACTCACCATCAAAATACAAAAATCCGTTACTCACCATCACAATACAAAAATACGTAACTCACCATCACAATACAAAAATACGTAACTCACCATCAAAATACAAAAATCCGTAACTCACCATCACAATACAAAAATACGTAACTCACCATCACAATACAAAAATCCGTAACTCACCATCAAAATACAAAAATACGTAACTCAATATCAGATAACTCAATGACACTTGATATTTTCACTAAACTTAATTTTTAATCAACTCACGAGAGATTGCACATTTTTTTACAGCATTTCCACACAGGAGGCTCTATGTGGAATAATTTCCCTCAAGGCCTACATCATCTTTGGGGATGATGTGTGGAGGGTCTTTAAGAGGATAGGAAGGAGTGAATCATGTTGTAGGAGGGAGGAAACATAGAGGACTTCAGATAATTCCACAGCCGAACTGTTGAATACAAGAACAAGTCGTAGAAGCGACCCGTTTTCATGTGACAAATGTTGAGCGCGCGTTTGGTGTTTCCCGACTGTGCACCGGTGCTGAAGGGATCAATGACGCTACTTCCTCGGAGTATCTTCCATTAAAATACCAGTAGAACAAGGACAGCATTCCCACCTGACGTATGTGCTCCAAAGATTGCAATCCACTTGTTAAGATAGGCGAATCTATCAAACGGACCGCCCGTTTTTTCACATAGTCAAGGCTTTTTTCAGATATTTTGGGGCTTCCAATCAGAGATGGGTGGCAAATTCTACAGTGGGCGCACTTTCGATTTGTACAAAGTTAGCAGTTGTGTACTATCTGCAGTATCTGTGGACTCTGCACAATACGCCCAGCTTCTGAGAGTCTAACATTACTCTGGCTTCGATGGAGCTCGCATACCTGAGCTGGTTACCTGGTAGGGTTACACCAAGAATATCAATGGGGGGCTTGTTGGGAATGTTGCTTTCATTAATGGAGACTAGATTGTCGTCTATAAATCTATATATACTCCACATAATTCTTTACCTAATGAACAATAATTCATTTATTAATCAATAGTAGCTGCGTATTGTCTGTAGACGTATTTTTTAAGTAAAGGAAATACTAGAGGAACTAACGTGTTAATGCTTTTGTGATGCCACTGCTAACTGCTCTTAGTCCAGAACACTCGGCATAACCGTTGAAACAAACCAAATATAAACCGCACGCAGCAAGCCTAGACCGGTATGTTTATTCATATCGACTTCACATAATATTATTATTATTAGCTACCAGACTGAAGCCGGGAGATGTTCGTACGGTGTTACTTCGTATTGACAGGGATACGAACTTAGGTCGTTATTCCGACAGTAATATTAATTCCATCGACTTACTTCACTGTTGCCCGCGGAGAATTCTCGTTCTTTCGAAATGACCCAGCTTTGTTGGCCGGCTAGCAGTACGTACCTGAAATAAAAATAATAATTTAATACACATTGTGTGATAACATTATGGGTTTGATGTGTGAGATGTTGTGAAAGTGGAATATTGAATGTGAAAACATTGACCTAGTATAAAATATACAATTATGTTAATATTCCATTCCTTATAAAAACTTCTCGGAGAAAAAAAAACTGGCTATTAAGTGCCGGTATTATAATGTTCAGGTAAGGTTGCCGATAAAGAAAAACATGTCTGATATCGTAATCCTCCTGATAACGTGCTTCTAGCGGGAAGAGTCTGGATACTTAAGAACTTTATGTGGATGTTAGATAAGCAGCTGATAACATCGCCAGACTCAAAAGAAATTATCTTACTACCATAGATAGATAGTTTATTTACATTAACATGTTGAAATGTTGATATTGTATATATTATGTTTTTGACATTAGTAAGTTTCACAAATAATGTTACATTAATGGAATTAATTGATATAGTTGTTCCCGACTCACTACTTGCTACTTGGTGCGCTAGCTTGGGCCGTGTATAGCAACCAATCCATTTCGTTTCGTGGCAATCTTCTCTATATATTCCCTGGTGTATGGCAGTGAGGCAAGGAACTGGCAGAGGAAGGATGAAAGTACACTGAATGCCGTACAAATGTTTAGTAAAACAACATATGATGTTGAGATTCGTAAAGAATGCAAGGCTGATGTAAGCGTAGTGAGCAAGATTAAGAAAGGGACGCTTAGATGGTTTGGACATATAGAGCGAATGAACGAATAGAGGAGTGTAAGGATAATATATGACCCGAATGTGAATGGAAAAAGAAGCACGGGACGTCCGAGGAAGACAAGGCACGATCAAGTGAATCAAATACTTGAGTCGGGCCATGTCAGAAGTCGGAATAACAGAAGAGAATATATGAGACGTTGTATGTAAGCGAATAAAACAAGAAGTGCATGCCAAGATCGAGTTGTTTGGCGGTCCGTCCTCTCTGCCTACCCCTGCGGGGAAACGGCGTGATGGTTAGTTAGTCTTCAATAAAGTGCTAGCATTCGAGACAGTTCGAGAAGATATACAATATTAACCATTACAACACTGTCTGAGGCTCGAGTGAAAAGAACTTATAAAAACATACATGTCAACTTTTTTTAAAAAGCAAGAAGTGGTAAGGCGCAACACCCAACTTCGCATTTCAGTTGGGCATAAAGTAACTTTAGACCCGACGCAAAGAAATTCCTTTCTCGCTAGCAAACAGAAATCGGATCACGCGTGGTCCGCGTAACAATGGGACTGTTTAAAGAATAAATAATGTAAATCTCAATACAATTCTGGAATTTTGTGCAAACGGATTTGTTTACATATTTTAGTGTACTGAATTGAAATTTTTTACGAGAATCGTGGAATAAATTTGTGACATCGGATGCGACGTTTTATCTCAGCTGTCCATTCAAAGCTCTCACACTGGGTCAAATAATTTTGTTTGCGTGGAAATGGTTATTTTTATGTTTTTTTTCTGATGTTTATTAAGCTTCCCACTGTGACAACTTAGTATATAGGCAGCAACTGTTTCAATGCATAAAATAAGGAACTCCAGTGAAAAATATTACGGCTTTAAAATATATATTCATATAGATCAGAATATATAACTTTCATTATATATAATTAATTATAGGTAGAATTTCTAAATACTAATTTAAAAGTGAATAAAAAATCATATCATCAAAACACCTTGTTTTGTTGGTACCACTGCATTTGGAACATCTGACGTCACGTGCGTGTTCTGTTTTTGGATTATTATGGACATATTGAATTTTCGATGTTGTTTTGTATTTTCAATATGTATTTTTTAGTTTTAGAGAAATTTAAACTTGTTTTAGGTGACTTTTAGCTCTATTAAGAAATTAGAGTATTACCAATCTGGATATTATAATAATGATAATGCTCAATACTATTATCGTAGTTACTAAAAAGGTACATAATGTTATTACTTATGTTTAGTGATGGTTTACCATGAATATAAATAATATAAAATTATGTTCGGTAACGCTCATTCTTGTTTTGACATTTGACATTCTAACCTCAAAACCGGCCGGCCATAGATTCGGAACATTTTGGAGGACTTGAAACTAACTTAAGAAAGAAAAAAAACTAAATATACTGGTATTTAGGTTAATATCGTCATAATTGATATATTTTTTTTATTATTATTGCTCAGAGAATAATTTACAAACACTAGGCGATAATTTAACACTATATTTATTTAACACATAATATTCAAAGGAATTTCACGGTTGCCCAATAATAAGGTCAATGTCTAGTTGCAATTTCAGACAACCCAGATTTATAGAGGTAATAAAATAATCATTTTTTTGCTGATAACGTTTATTGAAATTATATCACGTAAATTATTACCAATAGAGGTCGACGATTTGACTTGAAATCAATAGTTGTAGTTCGATGCCCGCGTCCGAATAAGGAAAAGTCAATCGAATTTGAATGAGAGAAAGCATTAACTTACACAAACAAATGGATTTATATCAGAGAAAACTGCGTTTTTTAAATGGCTACAATATCCTCGGAAGGAGCCATTCTACGTAAATCTAAATCAATTACAAAGGCACAGAAAATGATTATAAATATAATCCTTAAGCTACCTCTAATTACAGACTCTAAATTAATCTTTAATATAATGAGAGTATTTGATGTTCGGCAGATTTACGCTAAAACAATCCTCACTCATCTTTATACAAACAAACGTAAATACTATGAAAAATGACTAAACACTCGTATCACTAGAAATACTGACAAAGATTTACTCCAAATTCCTGAAATTCATACTGCTTTTGGGCAACGGAATTTTAGGTACTTTGCGATAAGAATTTTCAACATTAATCCATTTAGAATCACAAAATCTGATTCACAAAAAACACAATGTAAAAAAACTGGATGAAAAGTAATGATTGGGCATTTACCATACCGGTGCACTCACACAAATTCGAAGTTATTGATTTTACCGGTTACGGAGCATATCTTAATATTAGTGCATATTCATAGGTACTATAAATAATATGCAAAATGACTGGCTCAACACAGAGCCTAGTGCTGCGGATTATGTGAAACTATAACTATGCATTTCAGGTATTTACCTTTTACCTACTGTTTTTTTTTATTTTTATTATTTTCTATTTTCCTTTTTATATATCTACTTTATAAACCACTGTACACTTACATTATTATATTTATACATGTATGGTATTATAGTTATAGTTTAACAGAATAATAATAAAGATATTATTATTATTTTTAGTTATTCTTGCGAAAAAGAAGGATGAATGAGTGGAGCAGGGTTATGAGTAAGTCAAATTTTGCCGATATTACCACCGCAAGCTAAATACCTCAGTGGGACTATAAAGGACGCGTGGCACGACCAACAGATGATGGTTGGAATTCATACACTATCTCACTATCGGATGGCATTTTGTTTGGTAAAGAGGCCTCCATGACCCTCTGTGAGGGGTAAGGCTCTCGACTACGAATCCGAAGGTCGCGGGTTCAAATCCCGGCGTACGCTAGTAATTTTTATTTTAATCAATTTGTGTTGTTTCACAATTAATTCATTTAAAAATAATATATAGTATATTTGCGCACGTTCCAGAATGGAAGATACTCTCAGTATCGCCCTGGTGAAAGACAACTATTCAGAATTGAAACGTTGCTTGAAATGGCTTTTAGGCGTGTTTGGTGACCAGATCTGAATAGCCAGGTATTTTCCCTTTTCCCCACCTTCCTCTCCCCCTTCTCCTTCCCCTCCCAAATACCTCCAGCCTCACAACATTCCCCAATTGGGAATGCCATAGTCTCACTGGCTCCAGACGGTTGGGAGCAGTTTGGGACTATTGTGCGGTATTCATATAAAAAAAGAGGCAGATGTAAGGTGGAGGTGGACATATATAAAGTAGGCATGCGTTTAAATCTTGACACCGCCCCCCTAACATAATATATACTATTTGGAGAAAAGGTCCCCTGGGAAAAATCAGTCAATTACCTAGGATTAATACTAGATTCCAATTTAACGTGGGAAAAACACATAATCGAAAAAATAAAATCAGCTTACAAAGCAATAGCCGCTCTCTACCACATGCTCGGTAGAAATAGTCGCTTATCAACAGAATATAAATTACTCCTTTACAGGACGACCATAAGGACGGGCTTTACTTATGCTGCTCCCATTAGGGAATACGCAGCTCACCAACACATTAACAAACTACAAACCCTGGAAAAAAAAGCCATTCGATATTAATAGTAATACAGTAACTTTTGAAATTCAGTGCGGGGTATGCAGGGAAAAATCGCCCTTACACCCCTTAATTCCCTACACAACAAGGAGTAATACGGTCTAGCCGGAGATTCAGATAATGTACCTGCGAGCAAAAATCGACTTTAAGACCCTTTGATTTTGAACACAATAAGGTTGATTCGTAGTCAAAATTGGACCTGGAACGCGTTGGTATGGCAAAAAAACACCTTAAGCGTATCGATTTTCGAAGACAGTAATTATTTATCTATTTTATTTAAGTTTTTAATCCAGCAGGACTGGGTGGATAGTGCAAATACAATCTGCCATATTAAATGAAATATATACAAATATAAATAGAAAAATGAATATAATAAAAAGGTTAAATAATATTAAAATAAATGAGAAAAAAAAACAATAATAAAAATAATTTCAAAAAGATAATCACATCAAAATGAAAAACATAATAGTTAATAATAACATAGAATAAATTTAATTTAAGGGATCGTCTTTCAGGGTGGTAGTGGCATCGTCTGCGTCTATCGCTCATTGGAGGAGAGCTGAGCCATTCGGATACAGCCACGACAATGGCGTCGGTTGACTTTCGTGTCCTGCCCCAGAAGCCGGCTAGTCGGTGGCGGAGTAAGGCGGGGAATGAGTGGACCCTCAATTGAGTAAATATCGTAGAGGCACTGCAGAACCTTGGAAGTTGCAGAAGTTGCCTGTATGCGTTGTTGTAGCACTCCTTCAGCTTGTCCCATTCCGCCAATGACTATATTTATAGAACCGTTTTTTTGGTACTTATTTTTTTTTTACAAAATCGGTCAATTAAAAATTAATAACATTACCCTGTTTTTGACGTAAAGTTAGCTACGTTTAATTGTGTGGCTATTTAAGGTTGACAAAACCGTGGATAAATAAATATTTATAATTCATAAAATTACTAGCAATAATTAGTAATGTCGCGTGAAAAAAAAAACGAAAAATTGCGCTATTTGTCGGAAAATGACGATATTCGTGTTATTCTTGTGAAAATTGCGACATTCGCAAAAAACGCGAAATACTAATTAGTGATTGTTACAAATAGCATCCATATTTTACTAAAAAGTTGAAAAACTCTTTAACAGTGAGCTCTACCAATCACGAAATCATGAAATTTGCACAGCTTTTGTGTTCACTATTTGTAGACCAACACAAATAACGTCAGCAATCAACACCTTTACATTATCGAACTCTGTGGTCGAGGGGTACGGCTCTCGACTACTAATCCCGGTGTGCTCAAGTAAATTTTGTTTAATTAATTTGCTGTTTCACAATTAATTAATTAAAAATAACATATAGTATATTTGCGCACGTTCCAGAGTGGAAGATTCTCCCAGTATTCCCCTGGTGAAAGACCACCATTCAGTATTGAAACGTCGCTTGAAATGGCTTTTAGTCGTGTTTGGTGACCAGATCTGAATAGCCAGGTATTTCCCTACCTTCATCCACTCCTTCTCCTTCCCCTCCCGACTATCTTCAGCCTCGAAACATTCCCCAATTGGGGATGCCATAGTCTCAGTGACTCCAGACGATTGGAAGCAGTTGGGACTCTTGTGCGGTATTCACCTTTTTTTTAAATAGAAATATCAATCAAACTATCAAAAAATAAGATAAGACACCCTATTGTCTAATGCACATTTTTCTATAGCAAGTCATTTTCCGGAGTGTGTTTATTTACAAAACCTGCTGCTGTGTCGGTTGTGCGACAGGGAGTGATGTATTACAGCGTGACATCATTAGGAATATAAAGGGTTAAGTACACAGTCCTTTACTTTACTTTCCGGGCAGAAGTACGCAGAATGCCGGGGCATGTATGATGCATGGAGTTCCGACTGTTGGCTCGCCTATAATGACCCGCCAGTTGTCGGCAATTATTCATTCATTATTAAACAATGGAGCGGCGCATGGGCGGCGAAATACGTTACACCACTTCACGGGGATACAGCGTGGATACAGTTATCTCATGATGTACGTGCAAGTACCACAGGATAGAAATAAAAGAAGATAACTTGCAGGACGAAGGCGTGTTTGAAGTACTTAATTCCCAGGTGGCTTAACTAGACGGCGCGGAGGCCAATTCCATGTCCTTGGAGAAAGGGAACTGTAGGAAGACAGCAGGAGATTGACTGGAATGGGGGCATGTTCTAGAGGGTTTAAATGATTGTATCGCAGATGATGATTGACTAAAAAACTCAGTTTCTTACGCAAATGTATTATAAAGGATTTTGTCACTTCACTATCTCTGAGGCGAATGTGTGGTAAAACCATGTATGATCCTGTGAAAAATACTGAGATTCGTAAAGAATGCAAGGCTGATGTAAGCGTAATGAGTAAGATTAAGAAAGGGACGCTTATATGGTTTGGGCATGTAGAGCGAATGAACAAAGAAAGGAGTGTAAGAAGAACATATGACGCGAATGTGAATGGAAATAGAAGCCGGGGACGCCCGAGGAAGACATGGCATGATCAAGTGAATCAAATACTTGAATAATGTCAAGAGTCAGAATAACAGTATATACGAGTATAAGATGTCATGACATAGAGTCGGGCCATGTTAGAAGTCGGAATAATAGAAGAGAATGTATGAGACGGTGTATGAATGTGAATGAAGGAATAAGTATATGCCAAGATCGAGTTGTTTGGAGGTCCGTCCTTTCTGCCTACCCCTGCGGAGAAACTGCGTGGTTAGTTAGTTAGTCAAATCACTTTTTTCTCTATATTTAAAAACGAATGTTTGTCTGTCTGTCCTCGATTTTCTCGAAAATAACTGGATCGGTGTCGCTGAAAATAGCGGAGTTTGTTCTTATTAGTGCCGGGAAGGTTTAGAGAATAGTTTGAATGAAATCCAATATGTAAATTTGTTGCTATAACGTTTTAAAATTAGTATGAAAAATATTGAACCCTCTGGTTAGCCACAGATTACATATTCAAAAGAAAAAGTTTGTTTAGGTAGAATATTATCAAAATGGAAAATATAAGTAGGCACCAACTTAAGAACTTTATTATTAAGACATATTTTGAAAATAATGAAGCTATCCCGAGCAAGGCCGGGTACACATCAGCTAATATTAAATAAAAATTACTCAAACTTTAAATACACTAACAATTGTGATGTTTTCACTTTTATTAACACTTTTCTAAATTGTATTGTTAATGTTATACAAGGCAATTAAAGTAAGAACTGGTAAAATACATTAATTATCCTTTTATGTAATCAAAACAATGTATTTACGGGACGATGTATAAATAAAACGACCTTATTTTTGAAAAAATAACCTCAAAGGCGTTTCACAGATCTCATACATATATCATGTAAAATCATAATACCCTCTACACTAAATGTATACAAAACATTTATTTTAATTAACACGATAAAATTTCAAAAATAAACAGTTGAAAATGTCATTCGAAATTAACAATAATTCAACATAAATTACTAAGACACATTCATTATAAACTCGGTATTCCCATTGAAATCATTAACGATAATTACTCGATGAAAGAAGGAAATTTACTAAATCTCTCAGATCGAAGAATTATTTCCGACTTGTTATTTATGTTCAAAATTATAAATGGTAGAATAGACAGCCCTGATTTAATTATCCTCAATCAATTTCATATACCTACGAGAGCAACTCGTTCCAAGGTCCTATTCAAATGTAACAACACCAGGACTGAGCATTACAAACACTCGCTTTCACCTATATTACATGAAGTAATGGATACGCAGATGTAGCTGATATATTTAACTGCACGGAAGATAAGCACAAGAAGGCTATAATATCAAATCTTTTCAATCAATATTAATTTAACTTAAATTTACTATATGTTTTATATATACGCATATCTTTTACTTGTATATCCTTCATGAACTTTTATTCTTTATATACTCTCTCTCTGATGTCATTGTACGACCTAATGCCGAATTTAATAGTTACCTTTTAAATTGTTTGTGCTATATTGTTATGCTAGTAGTTAATTGTGACATGAAATTATTGTATATTTATACCGCTGGTATTAAATATATAAACCATGTTTCACAAGAATAAATTACACACACGAACAAAAGGTATCACAAATGAGTAGTTAATATCTTGTTATTTAATGATAACACAGTTAACTGGACATTTTGAGTAAGTTGAAGCACAAAATTCAATAGTTGTCACACAGCTTGTTGAACCGCGGACGTAAAAAAAAGCGATGGTGGCTGACTGATTTTGGTAATAATAATAATTGGATGATTTGTATAGCGCCGTTTTTGTGAAAATCACCTCAAGGGTGTAATGTATTTGATTTATTCGGAAAACTCTACCATTAATTTCTGAGGGCTAAGAGAAAGGGTTGTTTTTTTTTTCTTCTTTCTAACATTACTCAGATTATATACCTAACCGTAATACGAAAGGAGATAGAATGACTTTTATTAATGAGTCCGCTCAGTTTGTTCCGGAATTGGAACGGATGAAATACACTGTTTTCGAAGTACAGTTCCCACTCGGGAACTGATTTGACTGACAGAACAAGGAGGAATGGATAGATTCAATACTTCTTGCTACCGACTCGTTTTTTGTTGGAATAAGAGGTAATGTTGAGTGAAAAATTGCAACTATGCAAAAGAATAGTTTCTATGGAAATCGACACCGACTAAAATCTAAAATTTCTGGATGAAAGCGATGTAGAAGTAATTAAAACAAACACACAACATTCTCCATTTGATTGCATCTTTGGGGAGGCCGAGCGGGGCCTTTTTAAGGAGACAAAATAATGAATATCGGTAAACAGAGAGGGGGGAAACCCAAAAGCCATCATCTCGTTCCAGAACCGAGCTACTGAGCGTAAAAACAAGTCGTAAAAACCGTATGAACCGAAATCCCGTTCTGATCTCATGCGGCAAATGTCAACCGTGCACTGATTTCAAGATAGCCAATTTGAATTGTAGTAAAAACTCTATTTCGGACGACATTCAAATGCCAACTGTCCGAAAAACAACAGCAGTTATTCCGAATTTAAAGGCTGTCCACTGACAGATACATCGTTAACTTTCCTTATAGAGCAGACCACACAAGAGTTGGCAATTGAACATTAAGAATTGGCATTGTCGCTCAGAATATAAAACGTTAAATGTTCACCCAGCAATAAAGTGGGAACAAAGGTATAACTTGTCATAAATTTGTAAGAAAAAGGAGGAACCGTTGAATTTATGAAGACATGAAAGCAGTCAATGTCAGAGAGGGGTGAAAAGGTCCAAGCATTGATTGTTACTTTATTATTTCTATGCCAAGGTCCTAAGTGCAAACACCATACTGTTATATTGTACTAAGTACACTTCAAAGGCGTTAGAACAGTTTCAGTAGCTCCACGCAGGAGGCCCTGAAGGAAATAACTTCCCTCGAGGCCTATATCGTCTTTGGGGATGCTGCGTGGAGGGTCTTTTAGAGGATAGGAAGGAGTGAACTTGGGTCTTGAAAAGACCCATGTTGTAGGCCGGCAGATCATTCCACAGCTGAGTTGCTGATTGTAACACAAGAACGAGTCGTAGAAGAGAGCCATTCTCATGTGACAAATGTCAACCGCGTGCAAATGTTGGGCGCGCGTTTAGCGTGCTTTCCGACTATGCACCGGTGCCGAAGGGATCAATGGCGCTAGTTCCTCAGGGCATCTTACATTAAAATAATAATAATAATAGTTGGATGATTTGTATAGCGCCGTTTTTGTGAAAAATCACCTCAAGGGCGCTGTAATACCGGTATAACAAGGACAGCATTCCCACCTGAGCTATTCAATATATTTATTTTTGATGTAAGTTCCGCACGAGTCCCCGCTCAACTACTCCCAACCGTCTGGAGCCACTGAGAACAATGGTATCCCCAATTGGGGTATGTTGTGACGTTGAAGGTAGCGGCGATAGGAAGAAGATGGGAGAGAGGAAGGTGGTAAAGTACCTGGATATTCAGATCTGGTCACCAAATATGGAAACCGACAATTGAAGCAACGTTTTAATTTTGAATTATCGTCTTTCAAAAGGGCGACGCTAAGAGTATTTTCTACTCTGGAACGTGCCTCAATTATGCTATTTATTACGTTGTGGGGCTGAAGGTTATGTTAAGGGGAAGGAGATGGAGAAGAAGGAGGTGGGGAAGTACATAGGTTTCTAATGTCAATTCATGGTGGAATTCCATATTAAAATGAAAGTTTTTGATTAAAAAACGTTTGTAACTTTTTTCCACTTATTTATTTTCGACCGGACCGGTTTCACCCTATCACGTGCATCCTCAGTCTGGTACAATGAATACTAAATCTATGGTACATATAGCATGGATGTCGGGCGTAAGTTCCCTGCTTTCTAATATTGTTTTTATTACTTGAAATTTGTTTTATTGCTGACGGTACTGTTTATTATTATGTTTTTAAAAACTACTTTCGGGTTGGATTATTATCCTCTGGAAGACGGATTACATTGTGTTTATTTACTCAATCTATGGGTATTTTTAATTACATAAAGTCATTGGTCAGATTTTATTTGAGGGAAATAAAAAAACCAGAAAGAACCATCTGTTCAATGACTATGCCATAATAATCATTACTAATTAAATCGGAAATATGACATGTATTGGTTGCACAATAGAGTTGAGGCGATCAACACGTCATACTTAAGATTGTGTGTTTTGAGTGCATATGCATATGCGAGTACTTTCGACTGCGATGTCCTAACGAATGAACGAAAAAAAATGTTGCCAAAATATCGTGAAGATGTCAAATCAAAATAAAGGAAGTGGGAATCTCTCAAAGGAAGCTTTTAAAGACACGCCAAGTACTTTATACTTTTAAGTTTATTTCCCCGTGAAGAAATTCAGTTAAGGACGCAATTCGTTTGAGAGGGTAGTTGACCGATGCCGGCGGAGGTTGTTGCAATGAGACTAGAGAGGCTTTACTTCCAATGCGGTACTCGTCTTAAAAGCTTTTCGTCGGTTTCCAGGGGTTCAAGTTTAAAGCAAACTGTTCACTCGAGTGTACACGAAGGCGTCAGGTCTGAGTGCAATTCTTATTGATTTTATGCAATTGAAACTAAAGAGACACGTGGTAATGTTGTACCTTGAAAACAAGCTACTTTTCTTTTTATCTTTGCGAATGTTTAATTCTAAGAAATAAGATGTTAGGGACGTCCCGGAAGATGTGGAAGGATTTGTGTGAAGACGTGATTCGAGTAATGTCAAGCAACATAAACAGAAGGATCCATATGTAAGAATGTGGATAAAGCAAAAAGCAAGGGAGTGAGTGACAAAACTGGCGAGACAGCCTTGTACGGTGTTGTATCCTGTTTGTCCACCTCTTCGGGAAATTACGTTATCCTTAGAAACATGACACGTGCGATAATAACAATGACCGGTCCGTGACAATCGTGAGTCGATAAATGCGTCGGATTCGCACACAGTTTCGCGGGTTTAATATCTCTGCTGGCTAAGTCCTCCATTATTATTATTTTAGTAACTCCACACGCGAGGCTCTGAAGGAAATAATTTCCCTGAAGGCCTATATCATCTTTGGGGGTGCTGTGTGGAGGGATTATTTTACAATTCACATCTTCCGCTTTTAATGACGTTAGTAGGAGATTTTTAAATATTGTCAGGTTATTCGTAAACCGAGAATGTTATTTTTTTACAGTTTCTTCAAACGAATGGCATTCACGTCGGGGCGTCATTTTTAATAAATAAATTTAAAAATATACTTGGTATTGTATGAACTGAAATGAACTAAACTTGTCAATTTGACTGTCCTAAAACGGGATTTGTTCCTAGTTGGGCAGTCGAAGCTTTCTTAAATGTTTTATTATTAATATTATTATTATTATTGCTCGCTGGCTCCAGATGGTTGGGAGCAGTTGGGACTCTCGTGCGGTATTCATATAAAATATATATATATATATTAACAAAAACTCTATCTTGTTATATAGTTGACACATTTGAGATAGTGGACTAAAGTAGGCAATATTATTTCTGAAAGTATTCGGGTGGAATGTGCTGTGGCGTCTAATAGGAATTAGGTACATTTATTTCAATACTGCTAGGACATAATATAGTTTCTAGATGACAGTGAATTAATTTGTATAAACATATTAAATCAGCCTTCTAATTTTAAGTGAATTAATGTTGAAGTTTTCGAGACATACGAGTCTCGTACGTCGTATGATCTAAGATGGCCATGTAAACCACATTTAAAAGATAACATTCTTAGCATTTTTGTTAACAGATTAAACAATGTGTTCATATTTGTAGTAATGAGGATTCCAAATGGAACTTCCATTTTCCAGTATACTTCTAATTAAGGCGCTTTAAAGGGTTAGAATTGATTAAGGGTTCTTGAATGGTTTACATATTCTGTGAATAAATCCCATCATTTTGAATGATTTGCACTTAATTTCGTTAATGTGTACGTCGAACGTGAATTTAGAATCGAGAGTGATTCATAGATTTCATATAGGAGATACTTTTTTAAGCGTATCTTAAGGCTCAACGCTGAAAATATTAAAATTCAAATATTAAAATTCAAAAAGTAAACGCAGCAATATCAGTAATCAAATCACGATTTACTATTTTTACGGTAATGAGAAGGCATTGTGAGTTTCAACATTGACATTGCCGTCTTGTATGTCTTTAGCACATCCCTTAATTCTCCCCAATTTCGCGAATGTGGAGGAATTAGAAAAAACAGGCAATAGTCGACGCCCTTCCAATTCTCACAACACAAACATACATTTATGTATATATCTGCGCTTTGCTGACGAGGGTGAGTTGATGATTCGGTGCTCAATGTAATTCATACAAATCGCTAGGATTTTTCTGAAACAAAAGGCAATAGTGACCAGACTGACCAGGCATAATAACTGTGGAGAATCCTGTAAAACTATGTGCAATACCATCATTGTCCCTGATATTAATTATTGTAGCAGTATTTTGTTATTGCCAAAAGACGAGGATTTTAGTTTTGCAAAACAAATCCATGCGAATAATTTTAAGACGAAACAAATATTCCGAAGTTAAAATAATGATAAGGGATCCAAACATACTGCCATTTAAGCAATTTGTATACATTAATGTAATCTTTAAAATGTTTAACGGAAAAAATTCGGAATTCTCGAGAAAAATTAAGAAACATCAACACAGACATAACCACTCTACACGAAGAAGAAATGAAATAAGACTTCCATTTTGAAAGAAAACAAAATCCTAAAACTTCTGACTATATACTAGTAGAGCCGTGAAGATCTCCCAAGAAATACACAACAATATAAAAGAATAGGAAAATGTTTTTAAATTTAAAAAGGAAGTGACGAAATACGTAAAGTGCCATTTTTAATGACGTAATTTTTTAAGTTTGATTTGTAATTCTTATGTGTATGCAGATATTATGTGCATATTAGAAATATTAGAATACATGTAACCATAGTAGATGTGTTCTATTTTAAGTTAAATAAATAAATATGTAAAAGTACCAATATGCGGTGAGGAGTGAAAGGCACAAATGACTGTTCTATTTGTAAAAAGAAGTAGTTTAGAGCCAGTAACATTAAATGTTTCATCACTTAATGATTAGTAATAACTAAGAAATGAAAAAAAAACATGAAAATGGACATTATTTAAAGGAAGTTTCCCATTGCAAATGCTCTACAGTTGCAGTATACCGTCCTCCTTCAATCGCGAATCAGCAATAACCGAAGTTGCAACACGCAAATGTAATATTACGGAGGCCGTCGCAAGTAACTGTGACACTTGTCAGTAAAGGGGTCATAGAGCCGCGGTCAAACCTCCCCTGAAGAAGCAGTGTGTGCTAAACTATTGATCATGTTGTCATCGCCGTGGGAAGGGAGCCGTCAGGCCGCGTCAGTCGCGGGACCCAGCATTCCCCGTCACTCCCTCCGGGTGAGGCAGAGAGCGAGACAAGGCGAGCACTAATGACATGCATCTCACCGCGGCCGGGGGCATTCCGAGACTTCCGATATTGATTTATTTAACATTGTTCTCATTCGTTCTTATAGTGAGGTGACCAAAAGTTAGTCTTATAAGACTATTTCCCTTGCATGTATCATCAAGTTAGTATGCTTGTTTTCAGATGGAATTGCCAGAGCAAGGGTGAAAGCAGACTAGTAGTGATGTTTGGCTCGGCGATAGCTTAATTTAATTATGTATTTAATATAATTATACTGTCGGCAATTGTACGGGACCGGGACCAAGCGGAAAATAAATGTTTGATGTTCGTAACTGACAAAAGACACCTGTCATTTTATTTTGTGCAAACTTCTGCAGTATATTGTGCAGGTGGCAGGGAGTGTCCTGTCACTGCTAGTTAAGAAATGACAAAATAAACGAAAGAGCGAGGCAACCCGGTGCGAGGGAGAAAGGTGTTGTCGGATAAACTTTCGCGACGCTACCGACACGGAAACGTGCCGATAGCGTCGCGAAATCCCATCCATACAGATCGGGTTAGCACCTGGCTGGGGTATAAATAGACCGCAAAACGGCATTGAACGCCGAAACAGTTGTTACAATAAAAAAAAACAAAAAATAAACGCAGAACTTAATAATAATGTTATTAAATTTGTTTATCATTAATTTTTTAAAACGAACAGTACCTACCTACAAAAATGTAGAAAGCAAGGAGTAAGGAATTTGTGCCTGGACAGAGTTGTTTAACTTTTCAAAATGAGGAATTTGACTTAACGGTTAGTAATTCAGCATAAGAATGTCCCACGTCCCCTTGAAGGAGTTGATCACCTCTTATGAATAGAAGTTCAATTCATTTGCATGCATCGCTTCCCCGCCTGATCAACCGGGACGAGAACAATCCTATCTCCGCTACAATCGGATTCCCGGTTATAATCATACCACGATATTGCCAGCACTTACAATAAAATAAAACAGCTTCATAATCATTCATTACGGAAGGTGGAGTACAAATATTATACTCTACCCCTCAGCTTTCATAAGGCTGTTCATGCCGGTGGGGAGATGGCAGCGGAGTGCGATGAACTGTTTGATAATGGCGAGCTTTTAAAGGTCATTGGCGTGATTCATGACCAATTGTATTGTTACATTTCCTGACGATAAAAGTTCATGTTCCAATGGGACGTTCGGTGATAACGGTTGTTTCTGTTATGTGAATCGTTTGATTTGTTTGCAATTGGTTACTGCGGTGAACGTAAGAAAGGGACAATCTAGTATGAGAGAGACAACGTGACTGATTGAAATGTATAAGCAAATGAATGGTCGTCTTGTTATTTTTCATGCTTTAGCTTCATAATTTGTAAAATTGCGACAGAAAGGGTTTTAGTTTAAATTTACTTGAACAATTGGAAATTAATAAACGAATGAATGATTAACAATAATTAATAAAGTAAGGAAAATGATTTATTTCCCACTACTCAGTGTGTTCACAAGACCCAAACACATTTAAGTCAATAGCATTCATTACAAATCAATTAAGCAAATAGGGGAAAACACATCGTACATGTACGTACCACACGGAATAGAGAATTTTTAATTAATTTCGAATTAAATCGATTTTACTGATAATAAATAATTTTAAACACCGTCTAAATTAAAATTGGGTGGGAGTAAGTAAAATCATATAAATAAGTCGTCGCAATGTGGCCTAACCACAGGTTGAAAATGGCATTGTACGCCGAAACAGCTGTAACAATAAAAAAAATACTTGCAGAAATTAACAATAACATTCTTAAATTTGATTTACTTTATATATATATTTTTTAAATTACGACAGTAACCAGATATTATTGGAGACGACACGCCAGTATCTCAGCGTGGTCCTCGCAGTTACTATTAGTTGCGCCGGTTACAGTTCAACTTGGATAGCCTTATAATTGATTTGCATAATAATATGGATCCTTACAAACATACCCAATTGTAATCCATACTCAGTCCATCGACTTTATCCGCACCATTTTACGCTGTGATTTCGTTATATACGCATTAATTCGCACCCGCAACCCGCTGCAATATTCGTATCGTGTTCGCCATCGCCGTAGTATTTGTATTGTGTGATACCGCGGCAGGTGAATATCGTCTGTGTTTTTTTTATGTTGAACCATTATTAATTGTTTATGTTCTCAGTGCATCGACTGTCAAAGAAGAGGCTTGTGGAGAAATAAAATAAGGATCAGGGTAAGTCTTTGGCTCCCATCTTACCCTTCCTATTTTACCCCTGCACATTTGAGCAAGTCAATTATAATTATTTAAGTTGTGATAACGGTAATTTATGGACCAGCGCAACCAACTATCTCTCTAATGGTTAAACGGTTGTATTTTGTATGTCTAAAGAAAACTGATGATAACAGTGATAACGAATAAATAATTTATATTTTCCAAATAACCCAAGTATTACACAGGTACTCGTATATTAACGACCAATCATTGTTATTGTTTGGCCTTGAAAGCGCCCTTAAAGTTATATATACACAAATTAGAAATAATCCAATGATTTCATAAATATATTAAAAAAAAACCTTCCGGAACAAATTTAATTTCTATTGAATATTATCCAAACCAATAAAAGCTCCGCTATCCGTTAAGCTCCAGATTCCAGCAGAACAAACAAAGCAATGGCATTGAAACATTGACTCACGGAATAAATAATTTATAACGGTCTCTCATCCTCCACGAGTCCACAAAACAGAGATTGATCGAGCATCATCCGGGATGCATTAGATCCCCTTAAATTCACTACGGCTCATAAATATTTCATCGGCGGTCCAGGAGACCTCTCAAACATTTCTAACCCAAGCTCCTTCAACTTCAAATGGGTACCCAAAACTTTAAACCCAGGGGCGTGAGGGGATATTTCCAGGATTATTAAATTGGACACCTGCCTCTCCTATGCGGCGATTTTACCAAATAAATAAACTTTATCGGTACGCTATTTCAAATATTTTTTCTTAATAAACAAACAAATGAAAAAAAAACAGTACAGCGTCTTCTATACTATATTGATGAAAACGGTATTTCAATGATACTTGGCACATAGTGGAAACAGTCGTTAAAAACATAATATGGCTTTCTAAATTCATATATTTATGTGGAACTTGATTTATTTTATTTTAGTGCATAAAAAGGGCATTATGCCCAAAACTTACATACATGAATGTTAACATAGTAATAATAAACAACAAAAAACATTATCTCGCAAAAATGATAATAAGAACGAAAAAGAAGTGAAAGGCCGAGAACATATTATTAAGTAGGTGAATAAACTAACTCCTTATTGTCACCTGTGCTGATGGTACACTGTTTTGATACTTAATAAAGGGCATCATCACGAATAACTAGGGGAGAAAACCGCAACTAAATAAGCTATAGAGGATTAATAGAAAAAATCTCCTGAAATTCTGTTTCTACGCACATGAATTGATGTTTTAGGATTAGATTTTTTGAATAATTTTGTTTTTAATACCCGTTTGAACTCTGCTAAATTCTAGATGTTAGTTATATTTTGGGGAAGCTTATTGCAGATGACCGGGCCGGATATACGAAAAGCGCGATCATAGTACACGGGTTTATTTGACCGAGAGGGTTTAACTAATCGGTTAGCAGCATTGAAATCTGCTGACCTCAAAGAATAATGTCAAGTATAGACAAATGATAAACATAGAACACAATAATGTAAGAATAGACAAATTATAAACATAAACAAAATTATATTTTCATATGAAGCGGTAATTTGGTGATGTGACATTATAATTTAAAAAATAAAACAATAAATTTGTTTACATCACATTAATTTTTTGTTTTTGTTTACATCACTTTTATTTATACTTTTGCTGACAGGGTTTCGATACTACTGTAGCTTCTTCAGGGCAGTATACAACTAACCTATGAACTAAGATACACACACAAGTGTTATAGATTGATTGGTATAGATTGATAAAAAGTGATGTAAACAAAGTTATTATTTTTTTTTAATAAACAAAATTGATTAAAGTACGTAAGAATTCATCAAAATGTTAATAAAAAAATATTATAAAACATTGAATAAAACCTTCATTTATATCAAAAGAATGATTGGTTTCCAAAATATGATTGGCAAATTCAGAAAACTTATTATTACTTAAACAAATCAGGTGTTCCATAACCCTAGTATTAAAATTGTACCATCCATTCAAAAAGAAATTAGACGAATCATCCAGTTTCTGTTCTTTTAGATCTTAAAGAATTGGTGCAAATATCTTGCAACGGAACTTCTGCACGATTTCTTGCACTAAATTAAATTTGAATCTCACGAGACAAGTAACTATAATGATTAGTGGTGCTTTCTGGTGGAAATAATTGTAATTAAGTTTTTCAAACTTAGAGTGAACGATTTTATCAGTTTCTTCAAAAGATTGGTATTCACTTTGTGGTGTAAATTAAATTTTAATATTAGAATTAAGGAACACCTAAGGTGTTTAAGTAATAATAATTATTCTGAATTTATTAATCATATTTTGGAAACCAATCATTCTTTTGATATAATATCTCGGATATACCTACCCGATTTTAATTTTTTACAATTTTAGGTTTACAAACTTCAATAAGTTATAAAAAAATAAATTTAATATTTCTTTCCAGACTTGTAAAATAAGTCAATAGATGTCTCATATAAATAAAAATCGGGTAGGTATATCCGAGACTCTATTCAGATTGCAATTGAGTTCGGGATGAAACTTTGCAATCATCATAAGGATAGCAGTCAATAATATGGGATTCATAAAAATGTAGGATAATATTAATAAGTCTTGAACTTGAAGTATGGTATCGGTGTAAATGGCGTAAATTGAACTGGTCTCATTAGCTAAGTTGGTTAAGCGGTTACACCGGATAGGTAGAGGTCCTGGGTTCGAGTCCCAGATGCGACTGAAACCTTTTTAATTTCTGTTGTTTTTTTCGGTTCCGTGGGGATGTGTTAATATTATCTTCTTCTAAGATGAATAATTTAAATACGAAAAACCAAAGATAATCATCTGTAAGGAGTGAAATCCTGCCCATAAAATTGTTAAAAACAAAAGAGATTCAGAAAACAAACACAATGTAATCCGTCGTCCAGAGGGTAATAAACCAACCCGAAAGTAGTTTTAAATATAATCGTAAAGCCGTACCATCAGTAATAAAAGAAATTTCAAATCATAAATAAAAACAGTATTAGAAAGCAATGGGATTCACTCCTGACACCGATGCTATATATAACATAGATTTAGTTTTAATTATGCCAGTCTGAAGATGCCCGTGATAGGGTGAAACTGGTCCGGTCGAAAATAAAACAAGTGGAAAAAAGTTACAAAGATTTTCTAATAAAAAAAAATCCTATTACAATGGAATTCAACCATGAATTGACAGTTTCAAAATATACCAAGATGTTAAGAAAATTGAAAAGTTGATGAAAACAAAGTACTCTTATCTTAATCGCTGTATGACATCCACAATATTTCAATTTGAGGTATTTCTATTATTCTTCTAGTGGCATCTACAAACACCGTTCGATCAAATTCCCTTATAAAACATAATTTGTTAATACTGTGCTTTCATTCAGGACACATTTCCGTGTCTAGTTAAATTCCAAGAAATTATTTCCTCATCAATAATAATAAAACTGTACTTTTCAGTAGTGTGCCTGAACTGTTTTTATTGTAAGTGCCCGCCTTCAGACGTTCTAAAGTGATTTATCACTGGCCATGTCTTAATTAAGGCCCACTGAATCAAATCAATAAAAATAATAATATCATTGTGTACGGAGAAATGATCAATCGTGTCCAAGATTGAAATCTCTGATTGCTATTGACTTATTCTCCGGAGGTGGGATGCTGTGATCATTTTATTGCTTTCTTAATTCCGTTACTATTTACAACTCGTGGACATGCGAGACCCAATCTGTAAAAACCCGTAATTTGTTGGTATGATTACCTTCAAATGACCTTGATAAAATAATAATTTTTTCGTAAGAAGCAATCACTTTGTGGTTTGACATTGCATTAAGTAAATGAAACACCTTGTTATAAACCACGAATATATTTTATTTTATAAAATACAACGTGTTTCATTTACTTAATACTTAAATAATAATTTAATAATTAATTTATAATTTTATTTACCTATTTTCATTATTATGTACTTATTACTATTTACTAATTAATATTTACTTAATATTGTACGTGTATTATTATATGATTATTAGTATTTACCGATTATTATTTAGTTATTTTTCTTCATGTACTATTATTTACTTATTAGTATTTAATTATTAATATTTACTTAATATTATACGTGTTTTAATACAAGCTTATTACTATTTACTTATTGTTATTTACTTATTTTTCTTCATGTATTATTATTTCCTTAATACTATTTACAGATTATTATTTACTTATTTTCCTTCATGTATTATTATTTACTAATTACCATTTACTGATTATTATTTACTTAATACTTGGACGATTTATATAGCGCCGTTTTTGTGAAAACTCACCTCAGGGGCGCTGTGCAAATACTACTTGCTAGTGTTTATATTATTATGTACATATACAGAAAACATACTTACCTGGTGGGGCACTCCAGATTAAAACTAATTAAATTACAATGTTTTGGGCTGAGATGGTATGACTTGATTAATGATGGCTGCACGCTACTTATTACTATTTACCTACTATTATTTACTCACTACCTCTTATTAACAAAAATATGGTCACCATATGATTGTGGCTAACTGGACACAGATACTTCATAACATTTATTTGGGTTAAAATGAAATTATTATTGTTGTAATCTATGAATGTACGGCCCAACTTAAAGATTTACTCTAGATTTTATAGTTGTTTATAGTCTGAAAAACTTTGGTGTTATTTAAAATATATATATATACAATCACACTAAAGCCGCTCATCTCAACACAGGACTGTTCTAATGAGATGAGTGGCTAATGTTATTTAAAGCCGCTCATCTCAACACAGGACTGTCCTAGTGAGATGAGTGGCTAATGTTATTTAAAGCCGCTCATCTCAACACAGGACTGTCCTAGTGAGATGAGTGGCTAATGTTATTTAAAGCCGCTCATCTCAACACAGGACTGTCCTAGTGAGATGAGTGGCTAATGTTATGTAAAGCCGCTCATCTCAGCACAGGACTGTTCTAATGAGATGAGTGGCTAATGTTATGTAAAGCCGCTCATCTCAACACAGGACTGTTCTAATGAGATGAGTGGCTAATGTTATGTAAAGCCGCTCATCTCAACACAGGACTGAAATAACACAAATTAATCAAATAAAATATATTTGCGTACGACGGTAACCTGCGACCTCCGGATTCGTAGCCGAGGATCGTAACCACACAACCACGGAGGCCATCATATTTCTCGGTATCAATGTATGAATAATATGGGTGAATTAGCTGACGTCATATTTACAGCATCGTGTACAAGCCGTGAAGGTGGGGCAACACCAATCATGCTTTGCAACTCTTTCATCTGGAGTACCCCAGGGGTCCGTCATGGGCCCACTACTTTTTATCCTCTTCACAAATGACGTCGCTAAAATAATGGAATCATCTGGTCTTAAATACCACTGCTATGCTGATGACCAGCAAGTTTATTTTTATTGCTTGCCCGAAGAAATAGACATTCTAAAAACTCGCATAGCGGAGTGTCTAGAAGCTATTACTCGTTGGATTACCTCAAATAGATTGAAGCTGAATCCGTCAAAGGCTGAGTTTCTCTGGACCGCCACAAGCAGACGCCTAACATTGACATGTCCCCAATAACTATTTCTGGAACTGACATTACTCTAAAGACATCTATCAAATTACTAGGAGTCAATCTGGACGCTGTATTTGTCTCTTAAAAGCCAAATGAACAGAACTGTAAGCACAGGGTTCTTCCAATTAAGGCAAATTAAAGAAGTACGGAGAAACCTGCGAACAGAAGCGACTAAATTTCTGGTTAATTCGTACGTTGTTTCAGGTCTAGATTATTGCAATGGAATATATGCAAGTCTCCCCAACTATCAAATTAACAAATTACAATCCGTTTTTAACGCTGCGGCAAGACTAATTACAGGCATATCTAAATACTCCCACATTTCAGAGCATCTAAAAAATCTTCACTGGCTCAAATGTCCCGAAACAATCCAGTTCAAGCTTTGCTGGATGGTATTTAAATCAATTAACGGGATGTCCCCGGCTTACCTATCGGAACTCTGCATCCCAGAAAATTCCAATTCGGGCCAGTCAACTCTTAGATCAGTGAAGTCATCGGGCATCGGAAGGCTAAAGGAACTAAAGCGCACACCAGATACTAAGTTTGGTGAGCGGGATTTCAGCGTGTCAGGCCCTAAAACCTGGAATAAACTGCCATACGATCTAAGATTAAATTAAAGACTCGACAGAATTCAGAGCAAAACTCAAAACTCATCTCTTCACAGTCATATCCATGAATGGTTCAGTTCACCTAATAAACAAATAATTTAAATATTTGTAAATGTAAATAATTATTATCAAAAATCTCAAACAAAATCATGTTTCAAATAAGCATATACTCTTATATTGCCAATAACCTTCTAGTGTATATAATATCAATGACAAATAGGATTTAAACGATAACTGCAATGTCATGCAATGTGCAGTGTTTTCTTATATGTGTCCTGTGCGTGCAAAGTCATATCATCTCAGCCCTCAACATTGTAATTTAACGTTTTAATCTGGTGTGCCCTACCAGGTAAGTATGTTTTCTGTATATGTACATAATAAGATAAACCCTAGCAAGTAGTATTTGTACAGCGCCCTTGAGGGGATTTTTTACAAAAACGGCGCTATACAAATCATCCAAGTATTATTATTATTATTATTAGTTATTTAGAACGTAGGATTTTCCCTGGGCTAAGAAATTTTAAGTCACTTTCACTAATGAAGCCATAATAAATGCAAATACTCATAGATGCTAAACTAAAGTAAACCATTTAAACAAGTTCTTAATTACCCCAGTCATTATCTTATTTCTAGTACGCGGGCAATAAACACCCGAATGCAGTAAAACATGAATTATAATGCAAATTAAACGGAAGACATGCGAAGTGTCCACACAACACGTACTGCAATATTGATGGAGTAATTCAATTGCACTCACACTTGGCGCGGGAGGAGCGCGGAGCGAGGGGGGAAGAGGAGAGGACGTGATTAAGCATTATCTATTCCCTCAAGGCAGGGGTTACGAAGGTGGGCCCGGGGACATCGCTCGTGCGGCCCCCCGGGGTCTCCGCCGGACCTAATGCTAACATCACTAATTAAATGACAATCAAGCGAGCGCGCTTACTATCTTTTAGTTGGATATTGAAAATTAACATTAAATTAAATTGGACTTTCCTTTGACCACGACGATTTGATATGAACATGAACAAACATACGAGTATATAAAATAACATCGTTAACCCTTCCGCGACCATTGCCGACATAAATCACTAAAACTTCAATAAATAGAAATGAATATGCAGTACCGACTTTTTATAAGTCCTTTATAGAGGCCTAACAACATTTGTCTCTGTTGCTATTGACGCAACTGCAAGGAAGCTACAGACGACAAACAAACAAAATAAAAGAAGAAGAAAACTGTAAGAAATAATTATTCTACAAGTATAAAAATACGTATCACTTGTCGTTTCCAAATAATGTAAAATATTTTCTTCAATAAATGTGTAATTATTTTGCGGCGTCATTATTAATAAAATAAATAAGAAATTCTTTGTTTATGGAATACACGGTCACAATTCAAACTAACTAGTTCACATCCACATCCTAGAATCAACTGCACACAGCGTTCAATTATCTCTAGAACATGCACCACACGTTTATTTTCCAGGATATTCAGATTATTAATTATTCTATCATTATCGATACGCACTAACAATGGAACGTTACTGATAGTTGACTTAACCGAGACTTCAACAAAGTCATAATGGATCGGGTGCAATTCAAGATGACTTTAAAAGTGTCATTTGAAGATTTACAGCAAATTTAAAAAAAAAGGGTTTCATTGTTAACCACAAATTAGAAAAAGGTTGAATACAAACCCGCTTAAAATCGCGATATAAATATTACGCCAAGCGTAAGTTGGGAATTGTGAAAAACTTACTTATTCCCACGGCTCTATACTTTAATAAGACGGGGACGGTTTAAATTAGGTACCATCGTTTTATCTTTCAGTACATTATTTTAAAACTGAATCATTTTGTATATCTGCATCCATTTCTACCCCTCTTATATTATATAAAATGCAATCATGGTATTTGTTTAATCTTAACTGTTTTGGAAACTGCACTACTAGAGCTTAAAATAAAATAAATATTCCATTCCCATGTTTGCGGTCCCTGTGGACCGACACCAAGAAATATCCTGAACTCGGCGCGTGATCTTTATACTAAGTGTTGTAATCAATTCTTCAGCGTGGCGATTTGTCAAGATAACACCAAGTGTATGCAGCCAGCGATAGTCCATTGCTCAGAGACTTACATCTTATGGCGAGCACCTCTGGGATACGAATAAGTCCACGGCCTTATAGTCAGAACCAAGGGAGTAGGTAATGCAGTCAGTTTGTTTGGAGAGTTTGGTGAACGTTTTGCGGATAATTAATTTATGCAAAGGAATATTTTTAGACGACAAACATGGTTGCTGGCAAAAGAAGGAAAAATGCATTCGAATTTACTATAAAAAATACTTAATATCAACCCCTCCCACATAAAGTATCCTAACGTCAAAATCAGAACTATACAGGAGAGTGGTTTAAAGAGAAAGCTTGGTGTAAGTTGAGCTTTTGATCGTTTTGTACCAAATTTATGACGTAATTGAAAATGAAGGTCCCAAATTTGGTGCAAAACAATAAAAAAAACTCGACTTGCCGCGTCTCTTTAAACCACTCTCCTGTAAAGTTACGATAATTTACGTAGGAGGGGTCGATATGGTTTATAATAAAATTTCGTTTATTAAGAACTATTTAAGGTACATTAATTTATCATATTATGAAACATTGTAGAATATAAGTGTATTCAAATATTTTATTATATTCACAGTCCTCCTTAATGGTAATGGTAATGGTAATGGGGGTTTCTGTTCCGAGGCGAACTAATGTTATTGTGCTGGTGTTACTGATACTTATGTTGTCTGCATATTGTTTTCTGATTTTCTCGCCTTCATGTTGACTTAATCATAATGTTTTTGAACTTTTTTATCTCTGTGGTATTTTTAATGAAGAGCATTATACAATTTTGTTGTAAGGAATTTACGTTTTTTCTGGCCAAAGATTTAATCCTGGAATGTTAATTAGATATGAGGTTTTTGTCCTTGAAGTGTGAGAGGGTTGGTCAAAAAGATACTTAGTTTTTCCTTTAAAATTGAGTTGAGAATATTTTTAATAGAGTTTTATAATAATTAAAATATTACAGTTTCTAATAACGTCTTTTGACGGTGTTCTTAAAGGTACTTTTAAGGTTGTTTTTATTATACTTTCTTGTCTTTTCACGACCTGCTTCATGTGGTTTGAAGCAGGTTCCCATCCAAAAATCCCATATTTTATACGCGATTGGCAAATAATTTATTTTGTATAACAATTTGGGTAGGTGCTTGCCGCGGGGGATGTGAGATGTCCGTAAACGAGTATATTTATAATTTCTTCAAAAAATTGGTATTCACTTTATGGCGTCATTATTAAAAAACAATTTTTTTTAAATTACATTGGAAATATTTCAAGAAATATTAGTATTAGAGTTAAGGAATACCTAAGTTGTTTAAATATTAATTATTATTCTGATTTTCAAATTTATAAAGGTATAATTTTTTTACATACAAATACAACCGGTTTACAATTAGACAAATTTGAAATTTTAGAAATCAGAAAAGTGTTAATAGTCAATTAAATATAATTAATAATATACTCATTTTCTTTAAATAGCTTAAATTTCTTGAATTTATTTTTATATTAATAATTAAAATACATATTTTTGTAAAATTTCTAATATATACTTGTTATTCAATGTTTTATAATAATTTTTTTGTGTTTATAAATTGTCTATTCTTGCATTATTGTGTTCTTTGTCTATACTTGACATTATTATTTTTTAGTATTCTGTATATTCCTGATGAGGAAAGTATCGCTTTCGAAACATGTTGATATGTATATATGAATAAAACGGTGGTTACAAAGTAATTTTTAATTCATTGATTATATTTATATTTTTAAATATTGACAATCAAACGTAAAAACATGTTTTGGTAACTACAAAGTCTGTTATTAGGCCAAAATGGCAGACCTCTGATTCCATCCTTTTAAGCGCGCTCGGGGTGACTTTAGCCACTAAACAGCATTTTAGAAGAATTAATAATTTTATTATATATACCAATTTTCGTATAGGCAACATTTGAAATCTTAAACAAGCTTTGGCAGTTCAGCCCTGGGTACAAGTCGCAAGGAAGTTATTTGTCACGAGTTGGTTCGGAGGTGGGTGATTCTAGTCACCACTTATTAATGCAGTAATTATTATGCGAACACTACACTAGATTGCATTAAATAGCATGTTTTATGCATATCCGCTGGTTCATTAATGAATACCAGTCGCAGTATCTGTTGAGAAGATTCCTTTGAATATAGTAACAAGTTTTCAACGAATATAATTTTGGATTTACTTTAGCGAGTGCATAGATTATTGTGTGGCGGGTACAGGTACAGGTCCAGGGGAGTAACTCGACCACGTGTTACGGATATAGGACTATTGTGTGTATTACTTTGGATGTATCTCCGGAGATCGTAAGAGAGTTCTAGTAAAATTCTATACGATAATATGTCAACACAACGTCAGTAAAAAAATCGTACAGGACGGAAAAAATCACAGCATCAGCAGGTACTTTTAAAATAGTTTTGAAAAAGTGTAACAAATTTATATGGCTTTAATCGAAATAATACAACGATATCCATTATTTATTAAAAATGTCACAAATACAAATGTGTATAAATAGGTAGGTATGTTTTTCTTTGCTAATGTGTAGCAAATCTAAAAATAAATACATCCAAGGGTACCGATGCCACTAGATTATAAAATTGTTATTTAAAAGATTTTCACAAAATGAACCAATATACAAATTCAACGATAAGTTCTATAATAGCTGTTATTGGGATTAATTCTTTGAACTCCGTTTAATTTAATATTTCTATTCTTGCAACTGTTAATACGTGGTGGAATTCCAATGTGATGATTAAATAAAAGACACTTTTTAACTTTATTCCACTTTTATTTTTGACCGTGACCGGTCTCAGCCTGTGACGGCTATCTCCAGACTGGTACAGTTCATTCTTAAACTATGTTTTATACAGAATTTTGGGTGTCAGGGGTAACAAACATTAGTATTGTTATATCATGATTTTACAAAAAAAAAATATTATGGATGAATTCAAAAGTAACTGTTTTTGCAAAAAAAGAGAGAAAGAAAAAAAGATAAGTTCCCCGAGTCATTTAATTTGTATTTTAGCTATGTCATTTCTATTTATATTGGCTTACTTAAACTAAACTTATACGTTATAACTAGCATAATTAAAAATAATAATACTTTTTATATGAATATCCCACAAGAGTCCCAACTGCTCCCAACCGTCTGGTGCCAGTGAGACTATGGCATCCCCAATTGGGGAATGTTATGAGGGTGAAGGTATTGGAGAGAGGAAGGATAGGGGGTAGAGGAAGGTGGGTAAAACCGTACTGTTGTTTACATTTATCCACACAAAGGAAATGTCTTTGTGTGTTACCATCACTTAGATTTGTTATTATAATAAGTATCTATGTAAATAAATAAAATTAAAAACTGCTCCAGCTCTGAGGGATTATTAATGCAACAGTGCATGTAAGCGGTGTGCATGCACACCGGTGGTGTGGGTACTTGCGTGTGCATGTGCATGTGCATGTGCATGTGCATGTGCATGTGCATGTGCACTGTGGATGTGTTGCAAATCGATAGCAGTCGAGCTTTCCGTAAAAATAACAGAGGGATAGAACACTTCCAGGATGTTTATTCCTGTTTCCACCGGTTCAAAATGTACTAGGTTGGTGATTGCGCTAGAGAAATAAGCGTTTTTGAAATATTTTACAAAAAATGTAATGCAAAAAGTCCCGTTAAACTACTTTTTTGCAGTTTGTTTAACGGGAACGATTACTAAGTTCTGTCATATTGCTTATAACTTGTAGTGTGTTTGCTATGACCTACGAAGCCAATATTAACAGTGCCTCAATCAAGTTTTGTTTTCAGTCATTTCGGTGCCAATAAGATATTAAAAAAGGTATTATAAAGTTTGAGGTTAGAATGGCAAACTTCAAAACAAGGATGAGCTTCACCGTACATAATTTTATATTCTATTCATGGTAAACCATAAATAAACATAAGTAATAAAATTATGTACCTTTTTAAGAACTTTAAATCAAAAAATAATAATAGTATTGAGCATTAGCATTGTCACAACATCCGTATTGATAATTGGTTGGCTCAAGAATACCCTAATTTCGTTCATTAACAATAGTTGTTTATATTGAACAACAATTATAGAGCTTAAAGTCACCCAAATTAGGTCAAAAAGTCGCCAAAACTAAAAAAAAAAGTATTTAAAATACAAAATAAAACCAAAAATAAAAATGTCCTTACTAATCCAAAACACAATGTGGACGTGACGTCAGATCCTCCAAATGCAGTGGTACCAACATACCACGGTGTTTTGATGAAATGATTTTTAAGCCACTTTTAAATAACGATTTATAAATTCTATGTATTATTATAAATCAGAATCGACGTTTGCTGATCTGAATATGTATTTTTAAAGTAATAATATTTTTCATTGGAGTTCCTTATTATTCATTCTAATGCGAATACCGACCTAGATCCCACAAGATCAGAGGAACTATAGTACTCCAAAAATGAGAATATTGTACAGACATTGTTGTCGTTAGAACACTGATTACAGGTGGGAACACTGTGTTTGTTTTACCGGTATCTCAGTCGATCTTCTCTGAGAAAGGGGTGTTTGAATTTGTCCAGCACCACACCATCATTTTTTTTTGTTTTATTTTTTTTATATGTATATTTAAGTTTACAAAATAAGTAATTATAACTTGTATACTATTACATGTAACTAATTATTGTAACTTATAAACTATTGGGTATTTTACATATGGCTAATGATAACTTAAAAACTTTTTTTTTTCATTATTAGCTTAATGTGGTGTTTACAATGTGTTTTAAATTTATCTATTGGTGTAATTTTGGTTGGGACCGGCAGAGCGTTGTAACATTTATAGTATATTTGCGCATGTTCCAGAGTGGAAGATACTCTCAGTATCGCCCTGGTGAAAGACCACCATTCAGAATTGAAACGTTGCTTGAAATGGCTTTTAGCCGTGTTTGGTGACCAGATCTGAATAGCCAGGTATTTCCCCCCCCCTCTTCTCCTTCCCCTCCCAATACCTTCAGCCTCACAACATTCCCCAATTGGGAATGCCATAGTCTCACTGGCTCCAGACGGTTGGGAGCAGTTGGGACTCTTGTGCGGTATTCATGTAAAAAAAAAAAAACATTTCATCCCTCTATAAAGTGTACTGTATTGTGTATTGGCTTTGTTCTTTTTCGGTAGTCTAATTTCCTTACACGTTCTTGTATTATGTGTGTGAATGTCCATGTTGTAAATAACATTGTTAGAAAAAATATTTTCGTGACAAGTTCTTTCTTATTTTATGTACAAAAATCATTGTTTTCAATGTCAGCATTTGTTTCACTGTTATCCAATTTAATTCCTCTGACATTTTAGCTACTTTTGAATATATAATTCGGTTTAGTATTATTCGCATTGCTCTATTTTGGAGAATTTGTAATTGGTTCTGTTCTCTGACGTGACACAAGAAAGGTATCGTCAAACAGTAATTAAATGTGGAGCGATGATAGAATGTCGTCTTTCTGGAAATGTTTGGAGGTATTCTTCCCAAAAAAGAAATCTTCTTTTTGATATAATCAGCTTTGTGTAAAAAAATATTTCTTGTAGCTACTAAGCCACCGCAATAATTTTTTTATGACTTAATACAATATTCAACTACCGAACTGAAAAATTGTTCTGTTACGAATTAGTACCCCCTTTTCGTTGTAACGTAGGAGCTTGTTTTCTGTCTTATTAAATCATTCTTAGTACTCTGCTACTTTCTTTATAATGTCTTGTACGTCCTCTCCCCTTCTTCCTTCCTTTCCAGGATGCAACCAAACAGTAGCCACATCTAGTATCCTTTATGCCAATGCAATTCCTTTTATACTTACGAGTTTGTAAGAACTTATATATTAGGTGTTGTAGCAACGAGGATTAGAGAGCTTTCACGTCAAAGCTTTTAGTGAAAACAAAAATTAATACTAATCCGTTATTTTAATACTAACTTTTTTTAACCTTTATTTTGTTTTCCATCAGCCGCAATAATTTCAGAATACTTTGCGCCGTGAAACCAGCGGCAAATCCACCATAATATCACAACGTGGGCGGATTTTATGTGTTTTTGCTGCGGAATGCGATAAACTACGGCCTACTGTTCTGTTAAAAATACATTCTCATGTCGTTTAGGGGTCGTTTCTCAAGTTAAAAAGAACTAGCTGCTACTTGTTCAAAATTATGACAAAACTTTCCTCTTCGGTCTTATTAAGAAATTTTACTAGTATCATTAAATAAATTATGTTTATTTTATGGTATGAAATTTCATGCCATGATTTTTTTACGAGTTTTGTGGGTAGTACAAATAATATGAAGAAAGGTGGGTACGTTACAAAGGTAAATAAAAAAAATCAAACTTTTTCAGTAAGTACCTGAAATACTTTTCATAGAAAATTTTGTTTGGATGGTTCGGATTTTGAATTGTGTAGCGGAAATAATATTAGGGTGGAGGGATTATTACAATAATAAGCGCAGCTGAGAGATTTATGGCAACATTAGCGCCTTTAGCGGCCCGGACTTCCAGAATGTATTGCTATTATAATAATTATTTCTAAATAATATAAACAGTGCGCGAGCAGTGAGGCTTTAAATGTTAATAAAATCCTAATAGCCTATTAAAAAAGTAATAATAGTAAATAAAAATAAATATATATATAAAGGAGTAAAATCATATTTAGGTTACTCGATATTTTACAAAATCTTACTCGACCCTAATATATAAATAACAATGCACTTCTAAACTCAATCTCACTTAACCTTACAACCTACCATATATAAATAACAATGCACTTCTAAACTCAGTCTCACTTAACCTTACAACCTACCATATATAAATAACAATTTTTATAATAATATTTATTAATTGGAAACACACATTATTTAATAACAAAAAGTAAGAAAGCTTTGACCGCCCAACTGGGAACAAATCCCCTTTTAGGACATTCAAATTGACAAGTTTAGTTCATATTAAGTGCCATTATATAAAAATGGAAGGGAAAGGGGTGGTATTGACATAGTATGGTAATATAATATATCTAGAAAAAGTATAGTAATTATATAAAAGTATAATAGTATAAAGAGATGTGAAGAATAGTACAGAAAAAAAAACAATTGTGTCTACCAGATAATTCGAGTATAGTGTAATAATAAATATAGAATAATAGTTAAGTTCAAAGAGATAAGAAAAAAATATATAGAGTAATCGTTTACGTATACCAAATAATTTGAGTACAGTATAATAGTTAAGTACAAGTAAAGAGATGAGAAAAGCAAATATTATATAGTAAACAATTATGTATGTGTGTTTCATAGGTAGGTTGGTGCTAAGAGGAAAAAAATGTGTTTGAAATTGAGTACTAAAAACAGATAATATCATTGGGTAATATTGATGACATTGAGCTAGGTATCACTCAGCTTTATAAGCCTTTTCTTTGTTTAATTAACTTCTAAATGTCAAATTATGGCTAGTGACTAGCAAGAAATAATAATAATAGTTGGATGATTTGTATAGCGCCGTTTTTGTGAAAAATCATCTCAAGGGCGCTGTAAACCATTCACTAAAATCGATTTATATAAGTACGTCCATTTTTAGTAATATTTAATAATTCTCTTAGTTTCAATAATTAGCAGGTTTTATACGTGGGTATATTGTTTTCATATACGAGTATATCAATTTAACAGGCATTTGAGGTGATTTTCTCACGAAAACGGCGCTATAGAAATAATCCATTTATTATTAACTTAAAACACAAACTCAATCCTCAGACTCAGACTCACGACTAACCTATTTACGTACGTACGTAATCATACTTAACTTTTAACATAGAATTTATCCTGATTCAATAAAAGACACAACTCTATTCCACTTTTGTTAGTATATATTTTTTTCCAGAAGTGCAAAAATTAAAATTATTGTAATATATGCAGGTAGTAACCCAATTACTGAAAATCCCGCTGTTAACCTTCATATTACAACTAAGATGGGTAAAATTCTAGAATAAAATCATTATCGGTCAGTAGTCGCCAACCTTTTTATTATATAAAAAATATAAAATCATCTTTACAATAAAAACAACCGTAGCCCATCTTAATAGTTTTTGAAACCAGATTGACAAATAAAGTAATATTATGAATAAATTCAAAAGTACCAAATAAGTCAAGTTAACAATATAACAATACTGAAAAATATAATATAAGTAAAATCATGGTTTGTTACCCCTGAAACCTGAAATTGTATAAAAACCATAGTTTAATAATTAATTTTACAGGTCTGAAGATAGCCGTCACAGGCTGAAACCGGTCTCGGTCAAAACTGAAAATGGAATAGAGAGCAAGGGTATTTTATTTAATCATTATAATAGAATTCCACCGCGTATTGTTTAACAGTTGGAAAAATAGAAATATTACAATTTATCCCTTATAATATAAGTCAGATTTTATAGAGTTCCTTACTAAGAATACGTCGAAATCACAAAAGAATAATATGATTGATAATATGATATCCGAAACACATCCAAAAATGTCAATAGTCGACATTTATTTCCATTTATACAAATAATAATATCACAATTGACCATTTCGACCAAGCACCAAGGACCAAGCGAGGTATTGACACGCGCCCAGCGGCCATATGTGACCCAAGTTCCGAATATCATCCATCAATCTGTTGCCATATCGAATTGATGACAATTTGCAGCGTGATTTATGTGTGCTACTAAAGGCGGTGGAGGCATGCTAACGAGTCTGACCCAGTCGGTACCCACCTACCAGTACTAAAGTACTAGGGACCGAATCCAAATAAATTGTCCAATGGCGGTCGCATATAATGGAGACATTTTCGCACCATCATGGGGTAAAATGGCTTTTATGGCTCCGAGTTAAAACAGATATATTATCTGGATAGTTTCCGTTTATACCTATTTTTGAAAACACCATTGATAAAAAAGGACTAAGCACCTATTCCTTGAAAGAGAATCACAATCTGGGGGTCGCGAACCGATCTCAGTTGGATTCCGTTCGGTACTTTTTCAAGATGTTTTAAAAATAATTGGAATTATTTGTTCTAGCGACTCTCAAAAGCCGATTTAATGGCAAATTTTAAATTCGATGTTCCAAAAAAAGATTTGTCGTTAGATTTAAAATTCAGTCAAATCCACTTTTCGGTCATTTTGCTTTTAATGGCAATTGTTGTAGAACTACTACTTTACAACCTTTCTTTCAAACACGTAAATCCTCTTATATAATAAGTAAATCCACGTCAAAGTTTGTTAGTTGTTTTCAAAATGTGCCTAATCCATAAATGAATATTTTCAAACGCAGCACAAAAAATATTTTTTCTCCAGTTCATCCATTTTGGATTCGGCTAAATTTGGAATCTAACGATGTTGTGAAGCTAAATTTATTTTTTTGATTATACGCCCATCTGGACTTTTACATGGATTTTAAAACATAATATAAAGAGATATAAAAAATTACAAGTACGTAGAGAATTAACAATTTTTTTAAACGTTTAACAATTGACATAAAATAGAAAACTAAAACAATATTATAACACAAATCATTAATGCTACATTATCCAATTTACAATATTACATATTTTAGGATTCATCAAAGTGCTGGTATAGATGACGCTTTACTGTATAAGTGGAGTCGGCGTTGTCCAAAGAAGGGAAACTAGCAGTTCACAATGGAGTGCTGATACCAACAATGATGTATAGCAGTTAGGCATGGAATTGGCAGAGGAAGGATGAAAGTAAACTGAATTCCGTAGAAATGAGATCTCTGAGGCGAATGTATGGTAAAACCATGTATGATCGTGTGAAAAATATTGAGATTCGCTTGTTTAATATGATGACGCTTATATGGTTTGGACGTGTAGAGCGAATGAACGAAAAAAGGAGTGTAAGAAGAATATATGACTCGAATTTGAATGGAAGAAGAAGTCGGGGACGCCCGAGGACATGCCAGGATCGAATGAATCAAATACTCGGCCATTTCGAGTCGGGCCATGTCAGAAATCGGAATAATAGAAGAGAATGTATGAGACGATGTATGAAGCAAGAAGTGTATGCCAAGATCGAGTTGTTTGGCGGTCCGTCATTTCTGCCCACCCCTGCGGAGAAACGGCGTGATGGTTAGTTAGTTAGTTAGTTAGCAAATCAACAATACCTGCAAACTTGTTGCCTAAATCATAAAATGGAAGGGAAAATAGAAGTAGAAGGGGAAGGGTGGAAAGTATCTGGCTGTACATATTTAGTCAGTAAACAAGTAAAAAACTAATTCAATGCTACAAAGTAATGGTGACTCTCGTCCGAACGACATTGAATCTTCCCCTATGGAACGTAATAACTTTTCTTATTTATCGATATTCCAATAACCATTTACGTAGGTTTCAAATAATATAACATTTCAAAACCCATTTTTGCAATACAAATAAATGGATTCATGTCCATAAAGTGTATAGGAGGTGGGAATCGAACCCTCAACCTACCCATGCAACGTCAAATGTTTATTACCACAAGAATAGCAAAATAAATAAATATTCCCAGATCCTTCACAAAAACCACATATTGGTGTTTTTGAATACCAGCTAATAGAATTCCATCAGAATATCTACTGAATTGAGCCTGATTATTATTTGATTTGTTTAATAATACAAGGATACGATAAGCACGTGATAACCCCGGACGGAACAATGTTCAAATTACACGTGCTCAAATTGTAGGGCAGAGTCATTGTAGGAGAGATGGGTTCTCGGCCGAACGCCCGCGGGCGCAGGATCCCTATTATCTCCTGCTTATTTTTCTCTAACGACCCCTAAACCTGTCATAAAGTTACTGCAACGCAGCGACCTAACGACCCGGCTCGGATCCCGCTCGGGGCCACCTCTGCCTCTAGCCGCGGGAAGGCGCAGGCGTCGCCAACAAGCGCCGGAGGAAGGAGAGAGAAATGTTGAATGTACAAATAAAAGCTTTTGTGTTTTTACCTTTTTTTATTTCCTATAAGTTGCATTACAAGTAATTTACAAAAAACGTTTAATTAAAGGGTATTTATTCTTGGTTGTGGATATCTAATCGGAAAGAGGAGTTCTTGTGTCTGAAGGGAGCCACGATTCTTAATTTGGTATTTAATTTGCTTCTATTTATAAAATGTTTTTTTCAAAGAAGAGTTTAATTTTATTTATTTGTTCTGATGGGTCATTAATAGAGCGCATTCGAATGGGGAGGTAATTGTAGTTTTTATGGCTCGATAAATATAATGTATTTGCATTTGAGTTGTATTAAAATTAGGTATTATATTATATAATATATAGGTTTGTAACATTCCCGATTTTATTTAACATTTTTCTCCACACACATTTTTATAACAGAAACTTGCTAAATATGTCTTCAACATTTGGTACTGGAAATAGTGTGAAAAGTGATTATTTTAATACATTTATTTAATTCAATTTTTAATTTAAATAATTATAATAAGGAACTCCAGTACAATTTTTTTATTATCAATAATGACGTACAAACTTAAATACCCGTATATATCGTTTTATTAGGGTTAGTTTTCATGGTTAAAATAATTTTCAACGTTTCAATATTTCAAAGGCCGCCCAAATTCTCCCAATTTATGGCCGGTCGGTTTTGATCAATTTTGAGGTTAGAATGTCAAATTTCAATACAAAGATGAGCTTTACCGTACATAATTGTATATTCTATTCATGGTAAACCATAACTAAACATAAGTAATTAAATTATGTACTTTTTTAGAAACATTAACTTAAAGAATAATAATAGTATTGAATATTAACATTACCATAATATCCGTATTGATAATTGGTTTCATCATGAGTACCAATATTATAGAGCGTAAAGTTACCCAAATTAAGTTAAAATTTTGCCGAAACTAAAAAAATATTTATTTTAAATATAAAACAAAAGCGATTTTTTTTTCATACTAATTCAAAAACAGAATGCTCACGTAACGTCAGATGTTCCAAATGCAATGGTACCAACATAACATGGTGTTTTGATGAGCTGATTTTTTATTCACTTTCAAATAACAATTTATAAATTCTACGTTTAATTACATATAATGAAAGTTATATATTCAGAATTGTCGTTTGCTGATCTACGTAAATATGTATTTTTAAAGTCATTATATTTTTCACTGGAGTTCCTTATTGTTATATTTTTGCAGTATATATGCAATGCCGATAACCCTATAAATTCGTTATAGGACATACAATACAGATCGATGTTTTGATCAACCGCGTTTAGGAAGTACGTAGCTCTCCCCACAGGTCAGTTCATAAATAAATTTGTGCAACTCGATCGACTGTTCGGAATATTGCGAGGACGTCCTCGGGAGGGATTCTAGTACAAAGAAATTTATTTAAGCCAGAATCTCACTGTTAAACAGGTTAACGTTTATTTAACCATCTGGTGCATGAATTATGAAATATGATTAAATGAATAGATTAATTATAAATATAATAATATGTAAAATTAAAGGATACTTTTTACAGTTAAATGGGTATAGCAATGCAATAATCATTTTTTTAGTTTTTTTTTTAAACTTTATTTGAAAAAATATATTTTTATGTGTCCCATATGAGGCTTACGGTAATCAAAGGTTACAGGGGTTATAACTTTGCCATACAAAATATTTAAATACATTTTCAAGTAAATAACATATTTGAGGATCTACAAACTTTACATTTTTTAAGTAGAGGCATATTATAGGTAGTTACTTTATACAGAGATCCAACTGCATATTGCCAGTTTACATGATATCTCTTGCTATACATAGACCTCATATGAGGTCGAATAGGTTTTGCAAAGTTATCAATATAAAACTGAAAAAAATAACATTCTTATAGTTTCACACGTAAGATGCACATACAGAGCACATAAAAATATTTACTTACAGTTTGTAATGGTCGAATTTAAATATTTTATTGTATGTTGTACGGAGGAGAAACAGAGAACCACATAAAAATGTCAAAAACGTTGGACAATGAAATTTAAAATAAAAATAGGTTAATGCTTTCATCGATTGCGAGTCTTTGAACTATCAATGTTCCTCAAGCAAGATCTGAAGTGATGTGTGGTAGAGTTGAATTATAATATGATTGGAATTATGAAATTGCAGCTTGTCAAAGATGACTAATTTTGGGGACTCATATGAGTATCTCGTGTACGAGATGGTTAAGTAAAAAAAAAATATTCTAGTAGAGCATTACCTCTACGTGTCTCTAAGGAGCGGTAATTGGTCATACCCAAAATATAAATAGATATCGCTCGTAAAGAGGCAAAAAAAAACTTTAAAATTTCTTATTAACTCTTTCGATGCATAAATTAGTTCGTGTGGGGCCAAACTGATATAATTCGACTCCAATACACATAGTGTTTCCGTGTAGTGAAATTAATAAGAATTACGAAGCTTGTATGCTCTGTTAACTAACTCGTTGAGGTGTTGGTGAAAAGTTAATTTACTGACGTAAATAACCCCTAGATCTTTCTAGTGAAATAGACAATACAAGTTTCGGGACCAGAATCACCTCTTTCGCAGGGATCTTGACACACATTATTATAAACAAGTTATAATCATTGGCGACCTCTCCGATAAATGGGTAAATTTCTTGCCTCTGAACCCTGAGGTGGTGAGCGTGTTTCAAATACCAACCAGGGCAACTAAAAATATAGTTATTATATGAATTCTGTCATGTAAGAGTGTAATATTTTGTACTGACATCTCGTTCCAAGGTGGAAGATACCCCCAGTTTCGCCCGGGAGAGACCAACATTCCATGACCGCCATTTATAGCTATGTTAAGTAACTAGATCTGACACATTCATCTCACCCCACTCCTTGGTCATACATATTCTAGTCACACGGCAACATTTTCCAATATGAAGATTCCGTGGATACAGTAAATTCGGACAGTTGCAAAATGATACATGAGCTTTAACGCTTCAATAATAATAATATTTGGTTGATTTGAATAGCGCCGTTTTTGTGAAAAATCACCACAAGGACGCTGTAGACTTTTTCCAATGCTATATCTTATCATTAGCTATAGGCAATCTATTATTACTATTTACTAGTTTTTTTATTTAATATAAATCAAATTTAACGATGTTATTATTAAGTTTTGCAGGTATTTATAGTTTTTATTATTGTGACAGCTGTTTCGGCGTTCAAGGAAATTTTCACAGTTGACGACTTATTTATATGATTTTATTTACTCCCACCCCATTCTAATTTAAACAGGTTTTTAAAAATAATGATTTATTATCGGTAAAACCGATTTAGTTAGAAAACAATTAAAATTCCGAGTTCTGTGAGGTTTTCACATTGATAATGTGTTTCCTCGTATTTAACTGATAATGTTTTCTTAATTGATTTATTTTAATGTGAAACATTGTTTTGATATAGTCGTCGGCTCATAAAGTGATATGTAACTCAATCTTATCAATATTACTAAATAATATTATCTTGTTTTAGTTCTCAATTGTAAACGCATTGTTTTTCTTCATAGCACCAACCAGTACCTCTCAAACACATATACATAATTGTTTACTCTATAATATTTGTTTTTCTCATCTCTTCATAAGTACGTTCATAAGTTTTTTGCTGTACTATTCTTCACATCTCTTTATACTTATACATTATACTTTTTCTAGGTATATTATATTACCATACTGTGCCAATACTAGCTTTTTACTCGTCTATTTTTGTGTAATGGGACTTAATATGAACTAAACTTGTCAATTTGACTGTCCTAAAACGGGATTTGTTGAGCAGTTAAAGCTTTCTTAAATTTTATTGTTTACTAATGTGTGTTTCAAATAAATAAAAAATAACAAAAGATATGTGCAATACATTTGAACCATGAAGGTGATGCCGCGTTACAATATACACGTTATTTTATTTATAGGCAGAAAATATTATACAGGACCATACTTACCTGGCAGGTCACTTGAGATAAACACTGTAAATCTTATTATGGGTGACCGCATTATTCAACACACGTTTGCAAAATCTTTCATCGTAGGTAAATTTGAAAACGAAACTAAATCATTGCACTTGAATAATGACAAATCGTGTTAAATGTTTTCAAGTAAGCCCAGTTCTGTGTCACGCACTTTCTTCGGGAATAAAATTATATTAAGTCGGAATGAAGTATAAATTCTTCGAAATATGAATTAATTTGACATAATGTACCTGTTTATGGGAACGTCTTCGAGCGGGCCTCTGTTTGTAATAAATGCAAATGTTAAAAATATTTTAAAAACCGTGCAAAATTTTATTATGTTCCTTCCGACATATTAATGTTAGCATTTAGCAGGTATTTTAAAAATAAGAATGGTTTCAATTTTAATAAATCGAACCGCATTCCACAAATCGGTACCAGAAAACCAATTTCTGGCGGATGTAAATATGCTGGATATATACTGGCAAAAAAAAAAGAATTACTAATGCATTATGAAGTTCTTTACGTTATTTAATTTATTTATTATATACTCGTAATATAACAAAAGAAATTAAACGGTTTTACCGGGTTTTTTATTCGTACAAAAAGCTTGAAATCACTCAATATTTTTTGAAAGAATCAAAGCGAATATTTACAATTTACAGTGTTGCGGGCTGTGGAAAGATTAGTGTCGGAAGCGTCATTTAAAAAAAATTACTTATTCTTTAAATGAATTTAGGTATTTTTTTATTTACTTAATGACTTTAGGTAAGTACTAACCGGTTAGCGTAGCTAAGTAATTTACGTGTGCATTTATTCAATTTATGGATATGATTGTCTGAAAAAATGAGTTTTAAATTTTAGTTTTGAATTCTGTCGAGATTTTGATCAATCAAGGCATGCGGCAGTTCATTCCAGGCTTCAGGTCCCGATACTCCGACAGCACGATCACCGAACTAATAAGGTTTATTGTGTGTGTTTTGATTCAATTTGAAAAAAGTACTTGACAAACAAAAATCACTAGTACACTGTTACTGGTTTTTGCTAGAACAAACATGTCTGATAAACGCTAAATGCCATTTTGAAAATGGACTTAAAAATAATTTTTAAATTGACAATAAACATCGTGATACATTTTAAAATTAACACAAACTGAAATCGAAAAAAGTTTTAAGTACACAACTTAAATACTTGATTTCTCAAAACAACACTTTGTTTTAAACCACTAATTTATTTTTAAATCATCACCAACCGGTTTCGCTTATCCCAAGCTTCGTCAGGATAAAATTTAAAACTAAACAAAAATACAAAGAGTGAGCATTTTTACATAGGTGAAATTTTTGAGATTTCTCTAGTATAGCTACCAGCCGTGGCTCTATGCTACCGACTTTCTCTTACGTATGCTCGGAATGAACCATCCGCCGGTCAGAAGGGATGTACACGTTGTTACACATTTCTTCAGACTGATTCGCGGATGGTTCGAAAACTTTAAAATTTGAAAATTTCTATGTTCCCGATGGTTATCTCCGTCACCGACAGCATAGACTGTTTTATCTCCCGGCCTGCAGGACCAACTTGCCAACGGTCATGCCGGTGGGGCGGGCAATCTTACTGTTAAATAGAATCACTTGGGATATGGACATATTTAGCATCAATGAAGCTGCGTTTAAACAAAACGCTTTGTTGCTACTTGTATAATACCAGTATGTGTTGAATGCAATTTACTGAGATTATGTATGTCTACCTTCTTTCTTTGATTTATTTTTATTTTTTTATAAGTTATTATTTTGGACGTTGTATATCGTACAATATCGTATCTAATAATATCTTTAAAAATGTCTTAAAATGTTAATTTTGTAAACTTTTTAAAAGTAATAAAGAATGTAATTGATATAGTGAGAGGGAGACAAAATATAAAACGAAATAATGTTAAAGTAAAACAGAGATATGCTTACATGCAATAGAATGGGACAACACATAAAAAAGAAAGAGACAGAACGTCAAAGGAGGAGGGGATGAAGAAGAAGTGGGAAATTAGTTTGATTACTAAGAATATTACTCTCCATGTTATGGCTTTCTTTATTTCTAAATCATCTGATATATTGCCAAAACCATTTTAAAAAATGGTGAATTAAAACCATAGTATCTAATTTTTTGCTCTACGGGTAGCAGTTAAAGTTATCATTTTTGATGCTGTTCGTTGTGACATTGTAGAAATCTCTTTTTAAATAAATGTGTTTTATTTTTCATTTCAGGAAGATTAACAGTTTTACCTTAAATCAGCTATTACATGCAGTAAATACAGAACAACAATCTATACGTTTTTTTTTAAGAACCCATACTTTTCTATGTTAATTACAATAATATGTGAGATGGAATCGAATAAATAAATTATCTGGGTACATATTTAAATTATCAAATGTGTAAAGGCAAATCATTTTAAGGGGGGACCGCTGATACCAACCCCGATGTATGGCAGTGAGGCATGGAACTGGCAGAGGAAGGATGAAAGCAGACTGAATGCTGTAGAAATGAGATCTCCCAGGCGAATGTGTGGTAAAACCATGTGTGATCGTGTGAAAAATGTTGAGATTCGTAAGTAATGCAAGGCTGATGTAAGCGTAATGAGTAAGATTAAGAAAGGGACGATTAGATGGTTTGGGCATGCAGAGTGAATGAACGAAGAAAGGACTGTAAGGAGAATATATGAATATATGACGCGAATGTGAATGGAAGAAGCCGGGGAATCAAAACTTAAGTCGGGCCATGTCAAAAGTCGGAATAACAGAAGAGAATGTATGAATGTGAATGAAGCAAGAAGTGTATGCCAAGATCAAGTTGATTGGCGGTCTGTCCTCTCTGCCTACCCCTGCGGTTAAAAAGTGTGATGGTTATTTAGTTAGGTAGGTATTTTTTTCGCATTGGAATAAAATCAACAATTAATTTAGTTGTCACCAGAAAAATTGTTTGTCCGCCCCCAAAGTCGCCTCCTGCACTAGGCCTAGTTGATGTATGACGTCACATGAGGAAGATAATTTCCCTCGGGTATAGCTAGGGATGTAGGGAATAGGGATGGGGGAGAGGGAAAGGGAGGGCCAGCAAGCGGGATGGACCACCGCGGGATATAAGGCCTTTGTATTCAATATCTCAACATGAGACACTGCACACTCCGGCAGTTCATGTGAAAACAGTGAGCTTTAGTGGCTACGGGATTTGGCCTACGCACCCACTTACAGGCAAAGCAGTCGATCATAATTATAATGATAGTACTTTATTCTGGAAGGCATGCAGGGGCCGGGGTGGTGCAATGCAATACGTTCCATATGTTACAATATCTCAACATGAGACACTGCACACTCGGGCAGTTCATGTGAAAACAGTGAGCTTTAGTGGCTACGGGATTTGGCCTACGCACCCACTTGCAGGCAAAGCAGTCGATCATAATTATAATGATAGTACTTTATTCTGGAAGGCATGCAGGCCGGGGTGGTGCAATGCAATGCGTTCCGTTCCACATGTAACAATAATAAAATTAAAAAAAACACATCAAAAATATTATTAAATAAATATAAAACGTTTATGGTGGATATCTGACGGTCTCCCGTCTCCAGAGGGAGGACTCCATCCAGGCAGTCGTGGCAGTCTTCCTCTGCTTCGTATGGTGGATCTCTGACGGTCTCCCGTCTCCAGAGGGAGGACTCCATCCAGGCAGTCGTGGCAGTCTTCCTCTGCTTCGTATGGTGGATATCTGACGGTCTCCCGTCTCCAGAGGGAGGACTCCATCCAGGCAGTCGTGGCAGTCTTCCTCTGCTTCGTATGGTGGATATCTGACGGTCTCCCGTCTCCAGAGGGAGGACTCCATCCAGGCAGTCGTGGCAGTCTTCCTCTGCGTCGTATGGTGGATATCTGACGGTCTCCCGTCTCCAGAGGGAGGACTCCATCCAGGCAGTCGTGGCAGTCTTCCTCTGCTTCGTATGGTGGATATCTGACGGTCTCGCGTCTCCAGAGGGAGGACTCCATCCAGGCAGTCGTGGCAGTCTTCCTCTGCTTCGTATGGTGGAGGAGAGTTGGTGGGGGTCATAATGGGATACTGAGGTTATTCAGCCAGTCGACGGCATCAGGAGTCACTTGGTTCAGCGCAGATGTGCCATAAGGAAACAGGTCATTGATGGAATTCTTGGATAAGCGTACTCTGTACCATGCCGTGGCGGAGAAGTGCCCTGAAAGAGAGCACTCGTCCCTCCAGCATTAACAACATTACCATAGCGCTGCAGTATCTCGGTAGCGGAATAGTTGGCGATATGCATTATTGTAGGTGACTTTTACCTTATCGCATTTTAAAGAGCGCACGTTTGAATGTGTGCACACCGATAGTGGTTCAAACGGCTTCGAACTGGTTTTAGTTATAATAAATTATCCATGAATACACGCCTTTGAGGTGGTTTTTCACAATTACTACATAATACAAATCATCCAATTATTAATATTATTATTATACCTTGACTGGTTTTGATATTAAATCCTCTCAATCTTCACCTTTGATACGCTATGCCAACGACCACACAACTGTGTCTATGAAAGGCGATACTAATTTGTTTGTACAAGAGAGATATTCCGAGTCTATCTGGCAGTTGAAGTACCTACGATACAGCGAGGGAACGTTACGTTACAGTCACATAGCATTATTTGCTCTCTCTTATCTGAGGCTGAGATAAAATAAGGAGACTGTGACCCAGTCACCAGTCAGAGGGGCTCCGCGAGATGACACGAGATAAACTCAACATCGTATTACGCTACGAATAAAGTACTTAACATATTACTGCTATTCCCAGCGGTATTGTGTTACCCCGATACCTTCAAAATAGACAACATTATGTTAATTCTACTTCTGCTGGAGGTGCGCCGGTAAATTTCGGAAATCTTTACTAAATAGTGGGTCGTTCACTAAATAATTCACCTTTTTAAAATGTTGAATCATGTTTTTTTGTGGGGCAACATCATTTCGCGATACTATTAATTAACTAATAGAAGACAATAAATTAACCTGAAAACGTACACCTAAACAGTGGCATCGCTACAGAACTATAGAGCCCCGGGCAAATCAACTAACTAAGCACAACCCCTTTCCTACGAATGCAGATCTTCACTTTATTTATTTATGCATTTATTTATTTATTCATCCATTCATTAATTCGTTCATTATTTCAACCATTAATACATTCATTAATTCATTCGTTCATTAATTTATTCAGTCGTCACAAGGCATTACTTTCGCCGTCAAATCAATTGTGGCACCCAAACGACAATCAAGATTTCGTAACTTCATAACTTTATTCCAAAAAAATGAATAATCTTGAGCAAGGCCGGGTACACATCACCTAGTATAGAATAAAAATGCCATAGTAATCATATTTTTCTAGATTTTTTGGATATTAAAAAGAAACTTAAAATATTGAAAACACCCCATTGAGCTAATTTATTTTCGCCTTCTTCTTTTATCATATCAAAGGGGGACATCTACGAGTCGGTCTAAAAGTATTTTACTCAAAAACCTACGACATGTGATAGTCACAGAAATAACTGGGTAATGAGAGTGCATCTAAGAAGCTTCATTGATTAATTATTTATCTGAATTAGAATTGCAAGCAGAATTATTTTTCTGCTTGTTCCAAATTTTGTGTGTTGCTCGGGCGGTTTCTACGCCACTGCACCTTAGCCAAATGTGTATTTTAATTTAATGAATATGTTTAATCTAACGTTTGTGTCGTCGTCGGCAAGTCTTGAGATAAGCAGGGGTGTTTTGAACCGACTTACCGAGAATTTACGCCAACGAATAAGGATCTGAAGATAGAAATGGTAATTCCATACACGTACATTGAATCGGCATATTTTTTGAACAAGTCATTAAAAGTAGGAAAAGAAACTAGTAAAAAAAAAGAAAACCCAATATAAGATAATGTATTTAAACATTTAAAAAAAATTAAGTTAATTAGATTATATTTAGACTAGGTTTTATGACTATATTTTTTTCTTCTATTTTTAATGACATTTTTATCGTTTAAAAAAATGTGCCGATTCATAGGCGTGTTGAATTATCCGTACACCAATCTAAATATCTCATATATAAAAAAATTATCAAAAATAAAACTGCACACACCCCGGGCTTCTCACGCGGGATGATGAGAATGGCGACGCAATCAATTCAAAATTGGTGAAAAATTAAGTATTTATTTAATTGTTACTGTGAACAAATGTCATAATGATTATAAGATGCTTCTAAGTCAAAGATGTGACCTGTGCATTTTTAATTTAAAGTATTGTCTAAAGCCATAATTAACGTCACACACCGGCGACAAAGGTGTAAATGTGGTTATCATTGTGTAACAAATTTTTATTTATTCTAGTCAAATGCCTACATTAAATTACGAAAAAAAAACGGAGTGAATAACAATTATTTATTAAACGGATTATTTCTATAGCGCCATTTTCGTGAGAAAATCACCTCAAGGGCGCATTACAACATAATTTATATAACCCATACCTTATTACTTGACTTATACGAGTATGTAATAATTTACATCTTAGATTTATTACTATTGGCTTAAAGCTAAGATTTATAACTAGAAACTACCTAATTCAGACTTATAATTAGTAACTTACATCTAAGACTTATATAGCCAGCGACTTACAACTAAGACCTATTGCCAATGTTTCTTGTTTTCTATTAATCTTCTATTATATTACCTTAAACTATTTTTGGTACTAAAATAATGTTACGAACTGAAAATACTTTGAACTAGAAATTCCGAACAGAAAATCTGTGAAAATTTTACAACCATTCGAGAGTTTATGTTGTTTCAGAAAAACAGATTTTCTGCTTTATCTATAGTTAAGATGTTATCAAAGCATATCATGAAAGACGTTTGGTTTCATGATACGAACGTTTTATTTGTGATATGATTTATGAGCAATCCTTTGAATAACAGTCCCCACTTTGAGATAACAATTCTATTTTTATGGAGCACAACAGAATTGTGAAGTTTGCCGGAATATCAAATAATCTGATTTCACATACTCGGAATAAGTATTAAGATTTTAAGCTTAATTTTGAAAAAAGTTTAATGCAAAAAAAAACTTTGCGGTTTGACACGACAAAGAAATAAACTTATTTTTTAATAAATAAATACACACATTATCGAGTTACGAACAAGCTGACAATATTTGAAAATGTTCTACTACCATCACAGAAAGTGGAAGATGTTGCTAGTTTCGTGACGCCAGCCGAGGAATTGAACTCGCGACGCCTGGGTGGGAACCAGACGCGATGCCAGCTCAGCCACTGACCGGAATATGACCGTCTAATAGTAGTACGACTTTCTCGTATTATTCTCTTTACGATTCTAATACGAAAGATAAATCTGCAAGCCCATATTAGTATTCAGAATTGAAACGTTGCTTGAAATGGCTTCAGCTATATTTAGTGACCAGCTCTGAATAGTCAGATATCCCGAACCTTCCTTTCCCATTAATTAATTTAGTCTTACAACAAGCATCCTCAAATGGGGATGCTCAGTTTTTTTTTACAAGTTTTTGTTCTTTCTATTTTTACAAACTGTCATACTTCATATTTTTTAAAGTTTATATACTTAATACTTTTAATACGTAATACTTTTTAAACTTAATACCTTTTATACTTGATACTTTCTATATTTAGTACTTCCATGTGCCGTATATACTCGTAAATAATAATAATGATAATTGGATGATTTATATAGCGCCGTTTTTGTGAAAAATTACCTCAGGGGCGCTTGTATATATGCCTCCTTTGGTAACAGATCAACAAATGTGTGTGGATCAACAAATTCTAACGGATCAACGAAAACCTGGCGTACCGTCGCGTCGGATCAATAATCTCAATATATATAAATAAATAAGTAAATAGTTATACTTGCCGGGGCAATCAAGACTATTGTGCGATACCAACTTTTCGAGGAGTAACGATACTTTTTAGAGTTTTTTTTACAACCTTGTGAAATCGTGCACCCCCTTCAACGGCTGTCGCAAGAATGACTATTCACTATCAAACTATGAAGTTAAATGAACCAATCGCAATTTAATTTTCTTCTAATTTCCCTACACCGGCAATCTAAAGTCTAAAGAATGAACATATCTAACATCAAATGATTCCGGTCTCGTAAAGACTGAATTCCTAACTTCGAGTACACAAACGACAACAATGGGTGATAAAATAAGACAATATTAAACATTCCGCGCGCCTTCGCTCACCAGACGCATTCTTTATTTAGTTCGGTCAATTTTAGCTATGAGAGCTGTTCTTGGACCGAGGCGATCTATTTCTACACGTGGAAGATGAAAGTGCGTTAAGTGGAATACTTAAAATAAATATGGTGCTTGAAACATCCACGTAAAGCTGCATTAGAATATCGTTAAAAGATCGATCACGAGTAGCAAAAAATAATAGATCAAAAGCACAATAAGTATATATGTTTTAAATAGAAAATGGCATCTATAGCATTAGTTACAGGTAGGAAGGGTTTTCTCAACTAGATATAAAGAACATATAAGATGTTATAAAAATAAAAGCACTTCTTCAAAATTCGCAGAACATCTTTTAGTAAATAATCACATCCCGCTTGACAACAATAAACCTAAACCCTTTCATATAGAAAGAAAGGGCCTAAGATTAAATTTACTCGAACAATTAGAAATTAACAAAGGAACGAATGATCCTAATATAATATTAATTAATAAAGTAAGGAAAATTACATATACACCGCTTCTCAGTATGTTCACATTATCAAAACAATACAACACATTTAAATACTAGTAAACATATTATAAATATGAAAACCTCACAGAATTCAGAATTTTAATTGTTTTACCGATAATAAATCATTACCCGTCCAAATTGAAAAGGGGTTGGAGTAAATAAAATCGTATAAATAAGTCGTCACAGTGTGGAGTTTGAAAATGGCCTTAAACGCCGAAACAGCTGTCACAATGATAAAAACTAAAAATACTTGCAGAATTTAATAATAAATTTGATTTTAAATTTTAAAAAAAATTACCCATCTAACTCTACATTTCAATCAAATTAACTGTTATGTAATATATAATGTAATATGTATCTATACTTTTTTCTACCGTACTACGTATTTTCAGATGCAATATGAATAAACCTTGTCAATTTGACTTTCCTAAAACGGGAACTTCCCAGTTGGACAGTCAGTGTTCTTACTGTAAAACATTTATCTGAATTGAATAAATAAAAATTAAAAATAAATAAAAAAATGAACAAGAAACTGTCGTAAAATTATATGGGTCCAGAGCAAGAATATTGGACCAGGTTGAGCAATAGACATTCTAGGCATAATGCTGGATTGAATATTTGAGTAGAATGTCTATTGATGGGAGTTATTGCGGAATGTTTTACTCGAGGTTATTGTAATCATTTTTGTAAATTTATGTATTTCAGGAACGTATGTGTTATTTTACACATAGTGATATTTCTATAGCGTAGTTTTGTGACGGTTCATCTCGAGTACAGTTTACACTAACTGACCTAACCTAATATAATTAGAAAATAACTCATATAAGTATTACATGCATGCAAATTAAAGCTACGACTTAAAATATTCATTCACTTACATATTATATAACAACTAGCTGGTGTGTACCTGGCCTTCAATTTTTTTAAATGTAAATTTATGAAGTCCTGTGACGGCTATTATCTCTAAACAAATAAATATTCATTATTTTTATAAACAATAATTATTAATCTAAAACACTCATCCAAATTGAAAAAAACCTTCCGAGCAAAGATAAATGTCGCCGGCAGGACTCGAACCCGCACCCTTCTAATATCCGGTCAGATGCTCTAAGGTTTTTTTTTTTTTCAATGGATGAGTGTTTTAAATAATTATTATTTATAAAAATAATTGTTACCCTTTGCGCTATGCACAAAAATCTTGTCTTAAGTTTTTAAGAACTTTAGTTTATCAATTAATAAATAAATATTCATTTGAAATTTTTATTTCAATCCAACATTTTTTTTTTAAACATTGGCAAATAATAATGTTCTTAAGTAGGTACCTACATGTGTTTTCTAATTCGAAAATATTATATTCAAACAATCCTTCTTCTTTTAAATATGTAATCTGTGGCTAACCAGTGTGTTATGACCATCAATACAACATGGCGGGTTCAATATTTTTCGTATTAATTTTAAAACATTATAGCAACAGTTTTACATATTGGATTGCATTCAAACTACTCTCTAAACCTTCCCGGCACTAATAAGAACAAACTGTACTATTTTTAGCGAAATCGGTCTAGTAATTTTTAATAAAATCGTGGACAGATAGACAAAAATTCATTTTTATATATAGAGATTTAGTATACCTAAGGGTGTAAATAATCAAATATAAAGTAGGTAAAAATAACAAAAGAATAAGAAAATATTTTACGACATTATGTACTTTGTTTTCATTTGATACCAGGGGTATTGAATAACAAGGATACACGTGGAGAGATAACCGCTAACTAAATAAGTTACGGAGATTCAAAAGAAAAATTGCTTGAATTTTGTTTCTACTTACACGGAGTTATATTTCATATTAGATAAGATTTTCGTTTTAAACCCGTTTGAACTCTGCTAAATTCTGGTGAGCTTATTCCAGATGAGCGGGCCGGATGTACCAACAGCGCGAACATAGTACTCGGGTTTATTTGACCGAGAGGGTTCAACTAATCGGTTAGCAACATTCAAATCTGGTGACCTCGAGGTAAACCGTCTATCACCTGGGTCTTGTCGGACACATAGTTTAGATATGTATATATGCAGCCGGTGGCTTTCCCTGGAGTGCTTTGAAGGTTGTTAAGCAAACCTTCAATTCTATTCTATCAGAGCATGGAAGCCAATGAAAGCGATCCTTAAGATGTGGGGTTGTGATAGTAAATCAATTAAAAATTACTCTGTAATCACATCGTTTTTTTTAAATATACATTAATTTTAATATTAGAGTTAAGGAACACAAAGGTGTTTAATTAATAATAATTATTCTAAATTTTCCAACCACATTATGGAAACAAATCATTCTTTTGAGATAAATAAAGGTTTAAATTTTTCACATACAACCGGTTTACAATTAGCCAAATTTGAAATTTTAGAAATTTAGAAAAAGTGTTAACAGTATAATATAAATAATTAATAATATTTTTTTAAATAGCTGTCTCTTGAATTTATTTTCTTGTTAATATTACAAAAAATTTCTTACGCTTTTTAAAGTCATTTTATAAATCTTCCCCAGTCCTAAAAATCATAAATATTTAAAACAAATACCAAGTCCTCTTGTCCCACCAATCCTCTAATAAATGTATTATCAATAGAAAAGGAGGATAAAATAGCAACTGTAAAAATCATATCATCTCTAAGATTAAATTATTTAATAAAACTATGTTCATCTGAAGCGACCTGCCAGCTGCAGGTAAGTATGTTTTTCTGTATCTGTTTGAACATAATTAGATGAAGCATAGGAAGTAATATGTGTAGAGCGCCCTTGAGGTGATTTTGCACAAAACAAGCGCTATTTAAATCATCCAATTATTATTATTATTATTTCCTTGGATACCGAAGGAAACTAAAATGACTTGTTTGAAAACCCCAATACAAGCTTGTTAAATAAACCTAAATCCATTTCGTAAGATTCAAAGGTACAAAGGTATTACAAGGTAATCCAATTCAGTTAATTATTTAGGAAAAAACCTGTATTGTATTGTATAGTAGTCGCTATACAATACAATGCCTCACACTCCACACAGGGAAATGTAGATCTTCCTGGCAGATATCCCAATCGGCTACCTTATTCAACAACGTCCAATAAAGGATCCTACAGAATTGGATTCCTATCAGATGAAACCCTAAATCTACGTGTAACACCTTTGCATTTCCAGGAAATTCAGGAAGATTTTCCTCCGCTAACCTGCGCGCAGATAGGGTTGAAATTGCTAGGAAGATTATCACAGCAGAAGAACAGATTTGCACATTCTCCACGGTGTTCGAATGCTGAGCGATAATTCGAACGTTTCCGTATCGTCTGAAAGAAGATCATTATTATTTTGAATGTGCACATTTCAGAGATAGCGTAGCAAAAATTATTGTAGGTTGGGTTCGTAATAATTGCTTTGGTGGGCAAGTTTACCCTTTATTTAACAAATATTGAAACAGTATTTCGCTGGCAATGCTTAGTGCATTTTCATGTTACATACATTTAAAAAGAAATAATGTGTTTCAAATTTAATAATGTTATTATTAAGTTCTATTATTGTAACAGCTGTTTGTAGAACGTTATATGATTTAATAAAATACGGCATGTTTAAATATAAGTACAATACATGTTAGATAATTATATTATTGACTTTTCGAATGATCAATCTAAGTCGCCGATCAGCCAAGTATTTTGTTAAGTATTAGCTCGGTTTGCCTGTTTCCAAGCATTTTCACCCTAAATTGTCTATAGAGGTCCCTGCCAACTATAAAATAGTATCCGCCCACTTTCATACACGATAAAATAGTAGCCGCCCACTTTTAAGACAATAAAGTGATATGGTAGTAAAAACTTTCAATGCAAAATAACGTAGATTAGTTAATATTGTATTCATTATGAATACATACCATTTGTTTTAAAAACTATAACATAAACTAACATTTTATACTTCTCAAATGCGTGTGCTAAAAATATGTTGAAAATAAGGTGTAAACTTGACTTTTGATAATGCCGCGAAGCACAATGTTCGTTTTGTACATTTGACATTTGGCGTTTCTCGATGAGTGAAAAAACAAGACAAAACGTAGCTATAATTATAATTAATATTATAAGTTGGGTTCTCTTCAGTTTTATTTAAAACATAAAATAAATATGTTTTGACATTAGAAAACAGAAATTCATATTTGTCATTCAATAATTGAATCGCGTAAATAAAATCGTAAACTAATAATGACATTCGATATTTCGGTGACGTTTGTTCACCCTGTTGACACTTTTTCATAACTAATTTTTCTGTTGAGGAGAACGTTAATCCACAAAAATCGATATCCTATATTGATCGTAAATTTGAATGAGAATTTTGTTGGGAAGAGGGTATTTGTGCATTTGAATAGCGTTGAGGCAAAATTTCGGCTCAACAGTGGATCAGTAGGGTTGGGAAGAGCGGCCGTTAGCAACCTACAAAGTGATGTTTAAAGCCATCTTAAGCACAAGGTTTCTTCTGAAACATGAATTGGAACTCTGGGACATTTAGCTCATCTTTTACCGCGATAAACCAATATCCTCAGAGCAAATAAAATACAAATATAATCATATTGATTTATAAAACATTCCGAACAAATAAAACCTTGGACACAAAGTAAACTAATGAACTTACTAATCTCGTAATGCGATCGTTCATTGTCTGACCTTCACTACCGGAGTACCGGCTACCGTACCACAAAAACCCAACGTTTCTATAAATGTACAGAAAGAAAAAAGACAGTAACATTATTACTTAGCACGTGCATAAACATCGTGTAGTGGGTATACCTTATACCCCAGTTATAAATCTGGGAATTTTTCGGTAAACGACGTAAAGATACCTTTTATTGTCTCGTTAACCAAACAAGGTCTGAATTTCAGGAAGATATATAACTTTATACCTGAATTTTCCTTAGCATACAAAGCGCCTGAATTTAAACATTCCTTTATCTGTGGGACGCATTGTGCTCCGAATACTTAGAGGCCATATAATATTTTAGAACGGTCTAAAATACTGTCTGCGGTCATAATATTGAATTCTTTGACAAATAAACTCTTATTTATCTCTAAATTATGACTTTACCTTTCAATATTGAGGTTTTTGTTAGTGCTTTTTCAGAACACTAAACAATGAACGTCTTTCAGACGCCCCAAGTGAGAAAAAATGGCAGGTTAGATTAAGAAATTACAGAATGTAAGAAATAGTCGAGACTGAATAATACTCGTACTGTAAATACTAATTGTTATGATATTTCAAAAATTTATACCGCTGTAACACTGCTATAATACATCGTAAAACCACTGTTTAAACTACGTTATAAATACTTAATTTAAACGAGGCTTTATGAAATAAACGAAAATGGGAAAATAATGGGGAATAAAAGAACAGACGTTGCGGGCTGCGAAACTATTCAGACTTGTGGGATAAGAAGTCATTGTCATGGATTTCAAATGTAAAAACAAAATCATGTAAATACCGTCAGTATGGCTGGATGGAAGGAAAGGTGATGTTGTTCGTAGCGTCAAATACTTGGGACATATTATCACAGACGATCTGAATGATGATTGGAGAGACAAAGAAGAGCGATATCTGTTAGAGCAGGCATGCTGTCAAGTCGTTTTTATCTTTGCAGCGCAAATGTCAAAATAATACTGTTGAACACATTCTGCACATCTATATATATATACGTCAGAACTGTGAGTGCATTACACTGTTCCGTCTACCGAGATACTGCAGCGCTACAGAAATGTTCCTGGAAGGACGGAGCACTTCTCCGCCACCGCATGGGAAGCCTATGGTGCGGAGTAAGCCAATCCAAGAACACCATCATTATGCAGTCTCCCTTGATGGCCCTTTGTAGACGGGAGACCGTCAAATATCCAGCATAAAATTGTTCATTTTCTTTCTCTCTCAGTGAATGAACTTATTTTGCACATTTTAATGAGTAATCTTTTTCGATTTTTTTTTCTTCCTCTTATTTTAGGTACCTATTGTTTTTTATTTGTTTGTATTATGTACACTTATGGAACGTATTGCATCGCACTACCGCTGCATACCTTCTGAAATAAATAATAATTATTATTATTGTAAAACAATGTTACATACGACAATTGCCAACGAGAAATTGTGAGGTTTCGCATGTAACAAACTGTTTGTGGACTGTAAATAATGACAATAATAATAATGGCTTTGGTTGATTGTAATAAGGGATAGTTTGAAGGTTTAAAAAGGAGCTAGGATAACCAAACACTTACCAAATAATGTAGGGGCCGAACATGCACCTCAAAAGTAGTTTATTTCTTCCTCGAACAAAGGATCACTTTCAACAATTACTGTCAGATCACTGATCATTGAGTGTACCATTTTTCAAAACGTTATGTTTGGTTTGGGAAGGTGAGGACTGGATAAATAGCAATTAAGGTAGGAACCAAACACATTATCATTTCAGAACAGAATAGTAATCAAGAAAGAAAAGCACCCAAAAACACAGAATATCCAAATTCGCAAAATATAATGGTAATACTGACTAGCACTCAAATATTTTTTTAAGTTCTCTGTTTATTTATGCACATGACTGTCTATTTCTATAGAGATGTGTCTTTGCTCCAAATTCTGTCAATTTCACCTGTCATAGAGTATGTGGTAGGTATTTTATTTGAGATTATTCCCGACATTAAGGAGTAATACGTACGACCACAAATTGATGCAAGAGTATAAAATGTATCGATAGCATCTCCTATCCCGATCCTATCTTCATCATTCTATCCCCCCTTCAGTCTTATTTTTTTTCTTTATATTGTTAGTTTCATAAATAAAACATCTGTATTTAACCACTGTTAGCACAAGAAACTTTGTTGGCTAACATTTTTATACACTTCCTTTCTATATATATTATTTGTATTAACAGCCGTTTGTTTCTTATAAATAAACATAGTATCAGAACTGTGCTTTGGCGATTCTACATTCCGACAGATGACGACGTTGCCAATCTGAGAAAGAATCTTCAGAAGTGCGCAGATCGAAAGATATAACATTTTTATTCGTTTTTTTTTTAAATGTGAGAAAAAGAAAACCTACAACACATTCTCACATATTTAAGTAATTAACCCTTTCACAATAAGGAAAAAGGTACTTAGCACTTGTTTTATACTCAAAACTCACTTGAAAAAAGCATATTCAAGAAAAATTTAAACCCACAAATCGCGACATAAGTTCTCTCTACCCCATGCTTGGTAAGAATAGTAAATTATCCACAGACAATAAAATAATCCTATACAAAACCACCATCAGAACATTTTTTTCATACGCTGCACCCATTTGGGGAAACACAACAAAAATACAAATAAAACCCTCACAAACCCTGCAAAACAAGGTCATTCGACTAATATTGAATGCTCCTTCGTGGATCAGGGTTAACATTCTACACAAAGCCACAAACATTCATTTAATGAAGGAACTAATTACATCACTTTCGGAACCGTTTTATGACGGATTACCCGTCCACGAACCAAGCCGAAACCCAAGGATAAATTCGCTATCAAGCTATGATGATAATTCTATATTTAAATATAAAAGACCAAAAACGGTCCTCCGAACGGAGTATGTCCTGCATCATCCCTGCACATACTTTTTAACACATTTTTCCCATTCCCATACTTTTCAACATATTTTTCCCATTCCCATACTTTTTAACATATATTTCCCATTCCCATACTTTTTAACACATTTTTCCCATTCCCATACTTTTTAACATATTTTTCCCATTCCCATACTTTTTAACATATTTTTCCCATTCCCATACTTTTTAACACATTTTTCCCATTCCCATACTTTTTAACACATTTTTCCCATTCCCATACTTTTTAACATATATTTCCCATTCCCATACTTTTTAACACATTTTTCCCATTCCCATACTTTTTAACACATTTTTCCCATTCCCATACTTTTTAACATATATTTCCCATTCCCATACTTTTTAACACATTTTTCCCATTCCCATACTTTTTAACACATTTTTCCCATTCCCATACTTTTTAACATATATTTCCCATTCCCATACTTTTTAACACATTCCCATACTTTTTAACACATTTTTCATTCCCATACTTTTTAACATATTTTTCCCATTCCCATACTTTTTAACATATTTTTCCCATTCCCATACTTTTTAACACATTTTTCCCATTCCCATACTTTTTAACATATTTTTCCCATTCCCATACTTTTTAACACATCTTTCCAATTCCCATACTTTTAATAAAACATCCAAAACGTGAAGCTTAAAAAATCCCTTAAATACATTAGAACAAGATTATTTTTATAATAATGCTATTATGAATTTAAATTAGATAAAATAACAAAACAATAAGGAACTCCAGTACAATTGTTATTATTTATATTTTTATCAACGTTCAAACTTAAATATTTCGTTTTTTGTTCATAGTTATAATAATTTAGTAATTTTAATAAGTTTCAATTTTTCAAAGCACGCCGAATCTCTCCAAATCTATGGCCGGTAGGTTTTAATCGATTTTGAGATTAGAATGGCAAATGTCAAAACAAGCTTTGCCGTACATAATTTTATATTCAAATCATGGAAACCAAAAAAAAAACGTAAGTGATACGATTATGTACCTTTTTAGAAACAAGAACTGAAATAATAATAATAGTATTGAGCATTACGAGGAACGGCTGCCGTGCCTGTTTCATACATAACTTAATTTCGGATTTGAAGAGAAAAATAAAAATGTCCATACTACAGGCGGACCTCCACTTTCGCACATTCGACTTTCGCACAATTCGCACATTTAAAAAAATCTTTTTTTTTTTTGGCGATAATGCGAAAATTTGATTGTTTCCGTGCAGTTTACGAAATTCATATGAACCAGGTCCGTACTGTGAAAAATGTTGAGTTATGTTCGCACATATGTATTAACATACAAACATTTTAGCATATTATGGAAGAATGTGATACCAATGTACTGCATGTTACAGAACTCTAACTAACTAACTATCTAACCATCACGCCGTTTCTCCGCAGGGGTAGGCAGAGAGGACGGACCGCCAAACAACTCGATCTTGGCATACACTTCTTGCTTCATTCACATTCATTCATCGTCTCATACATTCTCTTTTATTATTCCGACTTCTGACATGGCCCGACTCAAGTATTTGATTCACTTGATCGTGCCATGTCTTCCTCGAACGTCCCCGACTTCTTCTTCCATTCACATTCGCGTCATACATTCTTCTTATACTCCTTTCTTCGTTCATTCGCTCCACATGCCCAAACCATCTAAGCGTCCCTTTCTTAATCTTACTCATTACGCTTACATTAGCCTTGCATTCTTTACGAATTTCAATATTTTTCACGATCATACATGGTTTTACCACACATTCGTCTCAGAGATCTCATTTCTACGGCATTCAGTCTTACTTTCATCCTTCTCTGCCAGTTCCATGCCTCACTGCCATACATCAGGGTTGGTATCAGCACTCCATTGTGGACTGCTAGCTTCGTTCTTTGGATAACTTTTTGTTAGCGCCAACCGCGTTCAGTCTTCCATTAATGTAGTTTCCTGCATTCACCCTTCTTTCAATATCCCTATCAGTCTTTCCATCTCTCGTAAAAATACTTCCCAACTCTCTATAAAGAAAAGAAAAAAAGTAGTAAAATACAACTAATCCTTGACAAGTTTATTAAGAAAATATAACTTATATGTACTTAGTAATTAACTAATATTTGATAAATAAAAATTTTAAAGTACAATTTTTGGTGTTTTTTTTTTTACTTCCCTCTACTTTCGAACATTTAACTTTCGCACACATAACAAAATGCGCACGTGATGTCAGGTGTTCCAAATGCAATGGTACCAACATAACAAGGTGTTTTGATTTTAATTGTTTTTTTGGAAATACAAGGAAGTTGCTGTTATATTACTCTTACTACATTTATATTCGAACAAGTGCACCCTCTTCTAAAGAACCATTCTCGCCGCTCTTATTAAATAAAAACATACACATTTCTTCCTTTACAAAACACTATGGCGCACTGCATTTAGAATACTTCCCCCTTTAATGTCGCTAAACACATTAAATCCTGGCTTTATAAACTGTCAGATTCTTTTACAGTTCCCCAGCATTCGATTTTACTACCCATATAGTCAAAATTTATAAAATCTTTCCTATTTGTTCAATACAACTGTTAATATAATTGCGTACTGTTTTTCTTCGTGCCAAGAGTAAACTTTTTACAGACAAAATACCTTAAGTAACACCAAGTAAAAAAGTATAATTTTAATCGAATAAATTAATAAAAATTATAATTTCTTCAAATGATTCGTATTTACTTTCTGGTGCCATTATTAATAAATTAATTAATGATTACTCTGTAATCACTATTTTATTAATATTTACGAGTACATATCAACATGTTTCTATTTTTAAATAGGAAAGACTTCAATAAATTTTAATATTAGAGTTAAGGAACACCTAAGGTGTTGAAATAATAATTATTATTCTGAATTTGCCAATCATATCTTGGAAGAAAATCATTCTTTTGATATAAATAAAGGTTTAAAAATACAACAACCGGTTTACAATTAGACGAATTTAAAATTTTAGAAATTAGAAAAAAATGTTAATAATCATATGGTTTTTTTAAAAAGCTGTCTCTTGAATTTATTTTCATATTAATATTAATAAAAAAATAATATTTTTTTTATTAACATTTTTTATTAAATTCATTTATTACCAAAAATTACTTTATAAAGTCCACTTTTTTAATATATATATATCAACATGTTTCGAAAGCAAAGCTTTCATCTTCAGAAAATACAGAACACCAAATAATAATAAGTATAGACAAATGATAAACAAAGAACACAATAATGTAGGAATAGAAAAATTATAAACAAAAACAAAAAAGTGGTTAAAGTAGTTAAGCAATTAATCAAAATTGTTAATAAAAAAATATTACAAAACAAATCAATATTTTTAAAAACCCGAATTTATTTACAAAGTAATTTTTATTAATTTATTAATAATGACTTCGCAAAATGAATACCAATCTTTTGAATAAATTTTAATATAATGTGTGTTCTTTTTAAAAGCTCAGTTAATGTCGCTTTTTAAAAAAATGGCAGGGGTGGAAACAATCATGAAAGTAATAGAAATAAGTCGAGTATATAAAACGTATGGAAGGGAGTTATTAGATGGTGGGTTTAGGGTGGGTGTTCCGAGGGTGGAAATATATATATATATATATATTAGAGGGGAGTTGTATAATTTCTCGGGGTGTAAAATAATTAGATCTATTTCTCAAGTCAGCTGAAGGTCAGGGTTGTTATTCTTATTGTAAGCGGGGAGGATTATAATTCTATGATTAATATGGGGGGGTGGTTCGGGGGTGGATGTTCGACAACATCGTCTGAACAAAGGCAAATTAATTAATATAAAGAATAATATGTAGTTACTTTAATAATTTAGTTACCTATTTTGAATGTAAAAAAGGTCATTTATTTCTAAAACTGCTTTAGTGTGGTATACCTACTGTATAACAAATAATGATATCCTCACTGGGATTTCCCGTGCTGATGATTTCATTTACAAAACATTAAATTACATTATATTCAATTGATGTGCTTGTTGAAAAAAATAAAATAATTGTAAGATCAGGTGTTTTAACTGTAGTTGAGTGGTTTCGGTGTTAGGACTGTATTTCTATTTCAGATCTCCCTCTGTAACGTATCCAGTGTTTTTATTTGATTTGAAAATTTATTATGGCTGTTGTGATTTTTGAAGAATAGTGAGATTTTGTTGTAGAGTTTAGTATCATAGTATAAGAAATTTTGTTGTACAAATGCTGTGTTTGTGGTTCCTTGTTGTATGTGTTTTTGACTCTGAGATCTAGTGTTTCTAATATGTGTGATTATTGTTAATTCTAGTTTTTTTTTGTATTTACGAATGGAAAGCAGTATTGTTTTAGAGTATAATTGTTTTTATTGACATACTGTTAAGTTTGTTGAAGATTTCGTCAGTGTTTTTTGTGTTTTAATAAGTAAATTAAGAATATTATCATTAGCACTGTCCCATCCGATAATACCATATTCTAATAGTGATTGGCAGAGAGCCATGTAGATCTTAATCAAATCTTTTGTGCTAAGGCCAACCCTGATTGTTTTAAAAAGGTAAGTTAATTTTTTTAAATTTTGTCAGAACACTTTAATAAAATTAACTTATCATACGCCATACCTTCGGATTAGTAGACATTGGGGATATAACGCCATACAACTCTCTATTAAGAGGAATATACAAGCCAAAAATATTGCGTAAAGATATTGTTATAAGTACAAGCTGTGTCATGTTATCATGAATTGGCAAGCGGAGTCTAGAAATGTTTGTTGAAAGAGAAAAAATTGAGTTTAATTCATTTTGTGAAAAATATCGAACGAAACAAAAAAAAAATTATCAAGGGAATCTATCACAAATAATCTAAGCTATAAAGCAGTATTTTTTTAAACTTGTTTCTTTCATGGGTTCATATTTTTTTAATGAAAAAAATGTTATTTAGTAGTTTACGCTTATATTTTTTACAACGCAATTAACAACTATATTTTAATTCTTATCAAGGGAATTTCTAGGAAAAGGTTCAATTTATCCAAAGCATATTTTTTGGTTTTCATAATATAAACCGATTCGTAATATAGATTAATAGAAATGGTGATATTGAGATTCGTAAAGAATGATCAAATGAATCAAATACTTGAGTCAGGCCATTTCAGAAGTCGGAATAATTGAAGAGAAAGTATGAGACGATTTATGAATGTGAATGAAACAAGAAGTGTATGCCTAGATCGAATTGTTTGGTGGTTCGTCCTTTCTGCCTACCCTCGCGGAGAAACGGTGTGATGGTTAGTTAGTTAGTGATTTTACTCATAGCTTCGCCATTGCTTTAATAACTTTGAAATTATTTGATTTTATTTTGTTATGTCGACTCTTGACATGAGCCCACTCAAAGATTTGATTATTTTCCTGGGGCGACCAAAACTTCTTCTGCAATCCACTTGCCGGTAACATTTTAAGGTAAACACTTGTAAAATCTTTTAATATTCCAGTTTTTTTTTTATTTTTTTTTATATGAATACCTCACAAGAGTCCCAACTGCTCCCAAACCGTCTGGAGCCAGAGACTATGGCATTCCCAATTGGGAATGTTGTGAGGCTGAAGGTATTGGGGAGGGGAAGGAGAAGGGAAGAGGAAGGTTGGGAATACCTGGCTATTCAGATCTGGTCACCAAACACAGCTAAAGCCATTTCAAGCAACGTTTCAATTCTGAATGGTGGTCTTTCACCAGGGCGATACTGAGAGTATCTTCCACTCTGGAACGTGCGCAAATATACTCTATATTATTTTTAAATTAATTAATTGTGAAACAACACAAATTAATTAAATAAAAATTACTTGCGCACGCCGGGATTTGAACCCGCGACCTTCGGATTCGTAGTCGAGAGCCTTACCCCTCGACCATGGAGGCCGTCACCTTTTATGGACAAATAAGTTTTAATTACAATGGTATTAGGTTATTCAAAACATCAGTGACATCAGAAATACGCAAAACCAAAGTTCCTTTAAAAGAAAGACCATTGATCACCGCCAATAAACCTGTCAGCTTCTAAATTCTTTTATGCCTTTAAATTGGTATATTTTTGAAAAAATTTTTAAATTTTAATCTATTAATCTATCCGTCATATAAATATCCTAGCTGAACAACCACCCCTGTAAATTGCCATCCCAACACAGGTGTTCCACACCTAGTGAGATGGGCAATACGTCAGCCGATAACAAATATTCATATATAAATATATATGAAATAAATTAATAAAATTCAAAATTTTCACTCATTTTTCTTTAAAGGGTAAAATGAAGCGACAGGATTCTAAAATAAATATCTCCGAGCATGTGAAATGTGAAATGTGAAATGTGAGTGCAGCATTATTGAATTTTGTAAATTAGTATCTCCAGATAGATACACGATAAATGCCGAAGCGGGAGTTCTAAAAATACAAGTTCTCGGTTTAATCTTAAATTCAATACACAAAATTGTCACTGGAGTAATACAGTTACATCTGTCATCTGGGAATAGAAGAAGAAATTGGGGGTTGGGCGAAGTGAGGTAGAGTGCCCGGCTGGACTATAAATCAATCCCCATCCCTGGTAATATAATATTGTGGGGTGCAGCGCGGACTGCGGGTTACTTGAAGTTGGGGAAGGTGAACCACTTTGAAATGTAAAGATTTTCAATATGCAAGCTGGGGTTTGAGTGAACTCGTATTTGCAGGTGTTGCAAGACCGGAAGAGAAAAAATTATTTCATTTTAATTTGGCATCGATTACTACGGCTAAACGAAAATTCCAACTGGGCCATGATGGAATCAAATTCAATTAAATTCAATCTCAAACTCAAATCTTCAGTAAGAAACTCCGGTCCAATTTAAAAAAATATATATATCAAAAATGACGTTCAAACTTAAATTCCGGTATATTTTGTTATTTTTTTCTAAATTTAGTTTTTAAATTAGATTCGATTTTTCAAAGCCCGCCAAAACGCACCAAATCTATGGTCACTTTTGAGGTTAGAATGTCAAATGTCAAAACAGGGATGAGCTTTACCGTACATAATTTTATATTCTATTCATGGTAAACCATAACTAAACATAAGTAATAAAATTATGTACATTTAAATCACCGTTAGCCCCCAAATAATTGTTATAGGTGCCTGTAAAATCGCGAAAAATCACCTTTAATGGCCTATATTTCATAACGTAAAACAAAAATAAATAAATTACTCTTCATCCGTACTAGATATTTACTACACTTTTTAATGAAAAAAGAACATTATGTTTAGGTGAGCATTTTGGCATCAAATCTAAAATTAAGTTTTGTATGAAACAGGCGTTCCTCTTAAAATAATCATAATATCCGTATTGATAATTGGTTTGCTCGTGAATAGTCTAATTTATTTCACTAATAATAGTTTTGTTATGTTGAAAAACAATTACTGAGCTTAAAGTCACCCAAATTAAGTTTAAATTTAGTTAAAACTAAAAAAATACATATTTATAATACAAAACAAAAATTGAAAAATAAAAATGCCCGTACACTTTTAAATAACGATTTATAAATTCCACGTATGTGTAATGAAAGTTATATATTTAATCGGCGTTTGTTGATCTATATGAATATATATTTTTTAAGGCATTATATTTTTCGATAAAGTTCCTTATTATGAAAAATTCTAAACCTCAGCTAACATTGTAACTATTTTACAATGTTCCCCATTTGGGGATGCCATAGTCTCACTGACTCCAGATGGTTGGGAGCAGTTGGGACTCTTGTACGGTAGTCATATAAAAAAAAAAAATTAAAAATACCAGAAATTTGGTATGGACCAATTCTGTTAAAAAAAACCGTTATAATACCGGGTAAAGCATCCAGTGGGGCCCAAATATAGAAACATGTTAAAAAAATTGTACATAATAAAAAAATACGAGCTCATTCCGCTTTTTGATTGTCGAGATATCATGGCTGCCAATTTGTAAAATATATTTTGGTGAAAACTGCATTCATAGTTTGTGTACGAGGTTTAAATGAAAACTATTGATGTCTACCGGTTAAACAGCCATTGCAGGGCTTAAACAGCTACTTCCCCTCTCTCGTAGAATTCATTATGGTCAAGGAGGACTTCTCTCATTCAGTCCTTGCTTCTTGTTTCCTTCCCAATACTCTTCACCTACTAGTGCACTATCTCGACCATACTTCTTGTAACTTCTTATTGGGCAGGCGTATTTAGGAAATAACACAGTATAATAAAATCTACAGCATTCATATAGGATTTTTACAAATTTCTAGACAATAATACCGCCTCAATCTCTACGAAATCACTTAAATGTGATCGATAAAGTTTACTACATATTTTTTAACTTCAGTAATTGCGACAAATCGATCGAATTTTAATTGTAATGCATTTCTGTGATTTTTCAATAGAATATTCCAAAAATAATTCGTTCATGCCAAACAGAAATCACCTGACAAAAAAAAAATAATCGAATAAAAAATTTAAATACCTTTTTTTTTCAAATTAATAACTATATTTTTATATTGTTAATATTCCTTTTAATAATAACTATTATTACGTTATTTTTACGCCATGTTATTTTCTTGATTTTATTTAATAATTAAAATAATTTCTAATACAACGCATTTGTTATTCAATGTTTTATAACAATTGTTTATTAACATTTTTGATTAATTGCTTACCTACTTTAATAACTTTTTGTTTATGTTTATAATTTGTCGATTATTACATTATTGTGTTCTATGTTTATCCTTTGTCTATACTTGAGATTATTATTTTTTAGAATTCTATATGTCCGGATGACGAAAGCATCGCTTTGGAAACATGTTGATATTTACATATTAAAAAAATGGTGTTTATAAAGCAATTTTATCCAGCAATATATTTATTTTATTAATAATGACGCCACAAAAAGAATACCAATTTTTGAAGAAATTATAAAAAGTATTTATTTATTTATTCTGGATGTTTACAGACGGTTCTCACTTACATGAAAACAATCCATATTTAAAAAAAACTATTATTATACATAAACAATTGAATTACAATTACTCAATAAAAGGATACAAAATCAATATATTAACGAAACCCCTCGTTTCTGGCTTATTTTTAACAAACAAATTAGCAATAATTAAAGACAAATGCGCCAACTTCGCAGTTTATGTCGAGTCATTTTGTTAATAACTCATCCAATTATTTTTCAAAAATAATCTTTATTTTTTCTTGGCTTCACGGGGTAATAAGTTATTTAAATTAGTAAACAGAAAATTCCGCATTCCTGAATTATAATTTACCTGACAAATTTTATCACTGTGAAAATGGTTGTAAAGTCTACTGACAGCAAATCAATAATTTTAATAATTATGCTAAGTATTAGTTGAATCGGTTAAACCAATAGAAAAGCTCCAAAAAGTCCTGTTGATGGATCCATTAATTGCCGTAAGTCACTAGAAAAGCACACACAGGAATAGCTTTTCCAATTCCGATATGATGGTATCTAAATATAATACAGGTATAACAGTCTTGTTAGTCTAGTAAACATGAAAACTAGACTACCAGCCATCAACATCGCGGCCAGAGCAGCGTCATAATTCTAAGACACTTTTCCTAAAAAATGAATTAACTCACTCTAGGATAATTGCAAATATGGATTTTCTATTGAAACTTTACGTGGAGGGATTTTTATGTTGATGTGAAAAAAACTATACTGTGACTTGGGGCAGGAATTATTATTACATATTTAATTTCCTACTCCTTTCGAAAGATTACTTCAGGTCTTTTGTAATTGGTAATTTCATTCTCGCTATATTGAGCGAGAGGGTTAATGGTTGGATTTCCATGTCCGGCTAGGCGACAGGAGTGTGACACGATTAGCTACTTTATCGGAGGAATGTTTGTGTCTTTGTGTACAGTTGTAACCCTGGTCCACTTCGACGTATTCAACTCTAATCGAATGGCTTTGTTTTGGAGGGTTTGTAGTTTATCTGAGTATGTGTGAGCTGCATGACCCCAAATGGGTGCTGCGTATGTAAAGCCCGGGCTTATGTTCGTCTAATAGATGAGTAATTTATTATCTGATGATATTTGACTATTTCTACCTAGCATGGGCTAGAGCTGATATTGATTTATTTGCTGAATTGACTTTTTCTTTGATATGTTTAGCCCACGTTAATTAAGAATCTAAGATTACTAAAGCTGCTGTTGCTGTATTTATATATCTATTAATTTTAAATCCAAAGACGTATTTTTTGTAAAAAGTGTCAAAGTTTTTATTTACAAAAAGTTGATTTGTAAACCCAATTGATCTTTAAACACTTTTAACACAAATAAATTAATTAAATTCATAGAACTCCATTTAATTTTTTTCTTAAATTTAATGTAGGTCAAATTTGATAATGTTATTATGTGACAGCTGTTTCCGCGTTGAAGGCTATTTTCAAACTGCTGTTTGTGGAATCACAATAATAGAAACTAAAATACTTGCAGAACTTAATAACAGCATTATTAAACCACAACAAACTACATACTCGTATACCAAAAATACACTCCATAAAATATGGACTAAAATCTTTACAGAAAATACAATAAATTACCAAACGATATTAACAATATGAGCCAATGAGAAAGGTCTTAAAGTAAGATGGTTAAACTCTATTATTTGAAATAATACCTTAAGGATTATTGCTGTGATGTGTCTCTGTAATAAGTATAACTATATAATGTACCAGTGATGTGTTTCTTTATAATAAGTGTCTCTGTAGACTTATATTATAATGTACCAATGATGTCTTTATTACAAATGCAAATTATGCGTTGTAAATGTTGTTACTGTACTGAGAATGTTAATTATGTATCTTAAATATTAAGTGCGTTTGTTTCTAAAAACTGTACTACAGGTTCTGCATGTGATACCACGGCGACTTTCTTAACTCTTTGGAATACAATGCATAATTTATTGCATACTTTTTAATAAAACAAAAAAATAACGGTGAACTTATAATAAAATAGGTTTCAGACGTAAACAACTTGCATTTAAATTAATAATGTTCGTTTTTAATACGAGTGTCCTCTCTAGTCCGTGGGATGTCAAAGGGTCGTCATGTTATTCTTAATACATTTCCCACTCAATTAAATCAATTATTGGAATATGGCTGAAGGCTTTTGATGTGTATTTAGTTCGAGCAATGATACATAGTGCTTACACAGAGAGCTTAGTATTCATTGCTTACTGCTTACCCACAGTACTTGGGTACACCAATAAGCCGTCACGTAGTTGAAGCTACAAACAGGTTGAGTACATAAGAGGATTAAAACGAAAGCTATACCGCCGATAGCTCTGTTGTAACCTCTCACGCTTCCTCATAAACGACGTACGTAACAAAAAACAGAGGTTGCAACGGAGGATCATGTCCGTCCTTTTCCCAGTTTGGCACAGAAAGCGAATAAACTGAGAGAAGTCAGGAATGAGATCGCACCGGGAGGTATTATTACTTGGCTGAATTCAAAGCCAGGTTTGGATTACCAACCGATGCCAATTTTATATCGTGTTCCGCTTTACAGCGGAAAATGGTTAAACGCACAACATAGGATATGAGATATCTAAATAGGTTGGGTTACAGGGGAAGTTATGGGAGACAATTACAATCTGCAGGACTTACCCTGGAGATGGTCTCCTAGATGTTGAAGTCTGCTCCAGACATAAGCCTAGCTCAGATAGGCAGGGGGCATCAACTTCTTATCATACAGGGTCGCGGATCGATCGCAATCTTATAATTGGGTTGAGGGCGTTTCTACTTCTACGTTAAATTAGTACAGGGAAGTGTTTTCATACTCGGTGTTTATTGTAAACTTAGACAAACATGGTGGGTTAAGAACAATCAAGTAGACAGTAAGAAGGTCTTAATCTAGGTAGGATTCTATTTTAATATCTCTCTCTTTCTGATTGAAATCTGTAACCGAGTTATGCAGATGAAATAAGGGATTAATCAACACATTAAGGGGAGATGGGAAATCAGCTTACATGGTGTTCTGGTCGAATGGCGGGGGTGACTGGCAATGACGCCAAGGCCGGACATCGTCACACTGAGTTTAATGGGCTTTTTATAATTAGTAAGGCACCATGTTGAGTGCTTTGACAGCAATAGGCAAGTCTAGCTGCGGGTTTCAGCCCGCCTGCATTGTACTTGCTCGTAAATAACTAATAACAAAAATGGCCGCCTCTTTTTCAGAGACGCAGTTATCTCTTCGGGTTCCAGACGGGAAGTGGTGAGTTTCAAGGGGCCGCAACGCCACCGAGCTTGCCAAAGGCGCTCACGTCGCTCGCTGCTGCTTTGTTAATTTTGATCTGATTGGTTTAATTGGGCGCTCGAATCGCCTGATTGGTTAATTTATGGAGGGAAATGATGTGATTGCTTGCCAGGCTTATTTGCCAAGACGAGCAGCTAGAACTCATCTCAGGGTCAACCTTTCGTTACATAACAAGTGTAACCTTACTCGTATGCATTAATATTATCTAACATATGATTGTAAATAGGAAACACAGAATAAAATACCACGGTAAAATGTAACTGGGAATTTTGTCGCAGACATCCGAAGCGAACTCTAAGATGGATATTACCCTGATGTGTACCTATTATAACGTAATAAAATATTTTACCAATCGACCAGACAGGACGAAAACTGCTATAAAATTCATCTTAGCAAACAAGACGGAAATCACTGGGAAAAAAACAAAACCAGAAATAACCCTCTGTTCAAATAGTAGCTGACACGAATAGTATGTACTTATTTTAAAACCCATAGATTCAGTAAACAAACATAATGTAATCCGTCTTCCAGAGGATAATAAACCAACCCGAAAGTAGTTTTAAAAACATAATAGTAAACAGTACCGTCAACAATAAAACAAATTTCAAATTAAAGTCATAAATAAAAACAATATTAGAAAGCAAGAGGACTCACTCTTGACATAAATGCTATATGTACCCTAGATTTAGTTGAAATTGTTCCCGTTTGACGATGCCCGTGATAGGGTTAAATCGGTCCGGTCTAAAATAAACAAGTGTAAAAAAGTAACAAAGGTTTTTTAATCAAAAAGATTCATATTAAAATGGAATTCCACCATTAATTACCAGTTTCAAAGTTAGAAATAAAGAAAAACAGGAAATGTTTAACTTTAGCCTTCTCTAGAAAACAGTAAACATCCCGAACTATGGAAGTGGGAGTATATTAAATATATATCGGTTATTAAATACTGGAATGGGAACACTCTACCCCATGTTTAGATATGAAATATATCGATGTTTATAATATAGTACAACCGTATAATCATGTCGTGAGATACCTTACATTTATAGAAATTAGATACATTATATTAAATTATAATTCTAATAACTGATTGAAGTTTGTGAGCCTCGTTGAAATATTTCGTTTAAATATTACAAGGTTAATAAAATAATATTAATAAACATATTAAAAAAAGTTAATAAACTTATAAATAAAAATTAGATGGGTATATCTGAGACACTATCAAGATTGCAAATAAATTAGAGTAGAATCTTGCAGTGATTATAGAAAAAAGCAGCCAAAAATATATGGAAATTAATTGGAGATTATTTTAACAGTTCTTTCATTGAAGTATGATATCGATACAAATGATCCTGGGTTCGAGTCCAAGATACGACGGTTACTTTTTTTTCTGTTTCATATTTCATTCGAGATTCGTTAATGTATCTTCAATGATTAAAAATAGGTATATTGTTTGTTTTCATCGGTGACATCACACTGTAATAAATATAAACTGAATAGGTTTCCAAGTCAGTCAATCATATAATGTCACTTAAAAATGTTAATTATATTGTATTTCTTTTTGATCTAAAAATAATAAGTTGTTCAATAATAGTATATTTAATTTGTTAATAACTATTTGCTTCATCCTCTTTGGACTGCATTCCTTTGAGTTTCGTCGTCGACTCATAAAGCTGAGTGATCAATATTACTTAATAATATTATATTTTTTAGCACTCAATTTTAAACGCATATGTCCAACCAGTGCGTATCAAACACCTGTTAACTGTATAATATGCGTTTTCTCATTTCTTCATAAGTACTTAACTATCATACTAAACTCAAATTATCTGGTACACACAATTGTTTTTTTCTATATTATCCTTCATACCACTTTATACTTAATTATTATACTTGTTTCTACATACTGTCTTACCATACTATGTCAATACTAGCTTTTTCTATAATTCTATTTTTGTATAATGGCACTTAATATAAAATCCTCTTGTCAGTTTGACTGTCCTAAAACTAGATTTGGTCCCAGTTGGGCAGTCAAAGCTTTCTTACATTGTGTTGTTAAATAATGTGTGTTTCAAATAAATAAAAAAATGGTATTAGCATCGACTCGATTGATGTACAGTTCCTTGATATCTGCTGTATTTTCGCTATTTTGCTCATTCTTACATTGTTTATTGAACAAATATTATGGTCTCCTTGATTGTATACCTCCTTGATAGCTGTGGGTATGTTTAAAATTGTTTAAATGCTACTATTATATTAAGTCCATCCTCACCGTAACAAAACTGTACTACTGTTTTTTTTCTTAATTTGTTTAATACTAGCTGATATTTTGATAACATTATGTAAATCGATAATGTGTAAATGGAGTCTAGTATCTCTATCACAAAACTGTAATTCTGTTTTCATATTTCTAAAAATATTTTTTTCCCACTTGTTTACATTGATCACAACATCCAAGCATTTATATTGTTGTATTATTGCACTACGTCTGTATTTATTGTTGTATTATATAATATTATTGAACAAAACTCCTGCTGACAAGCTACTTGCAGTGGCTTAGCGGGTACAAGTTCCCATTGTGTGTAATTAATATTTTATAATAAAAAATAACAAAATATTGTGAATTATGACCGAACAAAGAAGTACACATTGTACGTAGATGTAGTCAATCGATATATTGATTTAAATTTATTTGTGTTGCTTCGCAAAGCGCTCTTGATGTTATGAACATTGTTAGCAACATTTATTAATTTTACTCAGATATTGATATCTTCTTAGCTAACAAATTTATAGAGATTCTTAGAGTTTTGAAAATATGAATTAGTAGCTACTTGGGAACTCCGATAAACAGAATATGTGAATCAGAGAAATGAGTAACTGAACTTTAGAGTGATCCACGCGTACGACTTGTTAGTATGTACTTACAGTCTGACATTTAATCTATTAATAGTAGACAACAAAATGTGGGGCGCTGCGATCGTTTAAAACGTTTTAAATGGTTGAGGGAAATTAAAATGAAAATGATGAGGACTGAACGCGGTTGGAGCTGACAAAAAGTCGTCAAAAGAAGCTAAGCTAGCAGTCCACAATGGAGTCCTGATACCAACCCTAATGTATGGCAGTGAGGCATGGAACTGGCAGAGGAAGGATGAAAGTAGACTGAATGGGGTGAATGTGTAGTAAAACCATGTATGATCGTGTGAAAAATGCAAGGCTGATGTAAGCGTCAGGAATAAGGTTAAGACAGGGACGCTTAGATGATTTGGGCACGTAGAGCGAATGAACAAATGAGTGTCGAATATGAATGGAAGACGAAGCCGGGGACGTCCGACGAAGATATGGCACGATCAAGTTAATCAAATACTTGAGTCGGGCCATGTCAGAAGTCGGAATAATAGAAGAGAATGTAATTTAACTGAATTAATAGGGTAAATTAATAGTTTTCCTGTTAAAAATGGATACCTTTTCTATATTCTATCATATGTAACAATAAAAAAAATTAGTCGAAATCATTGGAAACAACAAAAAAGCAATGTAATTTTTTTGGCGAAAATGCCAATTTTCCTGAAATTAATTCCCTTACCTCAGCCAAGATTTCTGAGTCCCATATTTTTTATTTAATTTTTATACTCGTAAAATGTGATATATTCTCTTATGAGGAGTTCTCTTTATATATAAAAATGAATGTCTGTTTGTGTAATCTCAATTTTCTTGAAAATTAATCAACCGGTTTAATCAACCGGAAAATAGCAGTTTATTCTTATTAGTGCCGGGAAGGTTTAGAGAGCGGTTTGAATGAAATGGTTTAAAATAAGTGTGAAAAACATTAAACTCGCCATGTTGTATTGCGGTTAGCCCATAGATATACCACTCTGGTTAGTCACAGATTACATATTCAAAAGAGGAGGTTTGTTTGGATAGAATATTTAAAGAATGGAAAACACAAATACGTACCTACTTAAGAACTTTATTATTAATATACATTTTGAAAAAATAAATGTTTGGAATGAAATAAAAATTTCAAATGAATGTTTCTTTTATAAAATAAAACAATAACTTTGTTTTACATCACTTTTATTTATACTTTAGCCGACCGGGTTTCGCTACTACCGTAAGCCAGGCAGTTACCAAACTATGAACTAAGATGCACATGTGTTATGGATTGATACAAACAGGCTAGTGAAGGGCCAAGGGTGGGAGATCAGCAGGTACCTGCTGACCGGGAATGATCTCCCACCCTTGGCCCTTCACTAGACTGTTTGTATCAATCCATAACACATGTGCATCTTAGTTCATAGTTTAGTTGTATACTGCCCTGAAGAAGCTACGGCAGTAGCGAAACCCGGTCGGCTAAAGTATAAATAAAAGTGATGTAAAACAAAGTTATTGTTTTATTTTATAAATTATAATGTCGCATCACCAAGTTACCGCTTCATATGAAAAAAGAATGTTTCTTTGTTTAGAGATCGGAATAGTCGTCGCAAGGCATTACTTTCGCTGTCAAATCAATTATGGCACCCAAACGACAATCACATCGGTATACAACCAAATAATATCTTTAGTTATAATTCAAGCCTGGTTTTTCAAAAACTAGTTTTTTTTTTTAATATTATAACTAGTTATAGATTTATTAATGCAAAGCAGATTAGAAAATTTGTATTGCCTAGAAATAAGTTTAGTGAAAGTTCCGTCACGTACTAAAATGCCGTCGCCGCCTCTGTAATTACGTAAAATTAAATTTCGTATTACGCGTAAAGCATTTCTAACATCGTGCCGGCACCACGGTACGTACACACACCCCGTAGGTCGTAGGAACTGCTCCACGCGGCTTTATGCGACTGAATATTTTGTAGGTGGAACACTATAGAAGAGATAAATACTCGTGTTAATATATTTATGTCTTGCGGCGGAAATCGAACCGGCAATACTGCCAAGTATTTGTAAGCCATATTTGGAAGACAGAAGGTTTTTTAATTGACTTTGTGTTTAATTCGTAGAAGTCAATTTATTTATTTATTTTTTAATTTAATGTAATCAAATTTAATAATGTTATTATCAAGTTCTGTAAATATTTTTAGTTTTCATTATTGCGACAGCACATACAAATTAAAATGTGCCAAGCCGATTGCAACGGGCCTACCATTACCTATATCGGGCAGATGGGAAGGGCTTTCTCAATTGGATTCAAAGAACATATACGATGTTATAAAGAGCATTTTTCCAAATTTCCATCTCAATGGACAGGTACTTTTTAGCCTTCCTCTACCCCATCTCCTTTTCTTCTCCACTTCCGTCAGCCTCACAACATACCCTAATTGGTGATGGCTTAATTCCACTGGCTCTGGAGTAGTTGGGACTCTTGTACGGTAGTCATTATTTTAAAAAATCTCAACGGATTCAACCCCCAAGTAAACTGGCGATCTCTTTTTAATCTATCAAGAAGCCTCGCTTTACGAGCATTAAGGACTTTACATACTTTGCACCCATTTGGGGACACGCAGCTCACGCTCACATTAACAAACTACAAACCCTGCAAAACAAAGTTATTGCACCGAAGTGGATCAGGGTTTCAACTCTCCACAAAGACACAAACATTCCTCTGATAAAGGCGTTAATTGTTACATATACGGAAAAATTCTACGCCGGTCTAGCCGGACATGAAAACCCATCAATAAATACACTCGCTCAATATAACGAGAATGAAAATTTTAAACATAAAAAACCACAACAAAATCCTGTCCTAAATCGCAGTTTAGTTTTACAACAATAAAATAAAAAAATATATATTTCATGTAAAGCAGTAATAGATAATCCATTTGGCAAAAATGTTAGTCGGTAAAGTCCAAGTTGTATCGCACATAATGACTTCATCATAAGAGACGTGCTTTACTAGGTGTTTGGCAGCGTAACACCCCGAACAGATAGTGTGTATATACTCAGAATGCGCTGGCTTAACGTCATTAAATATCATAGAGACACGGGGACTAATTGCTTTAATAGGATCAGGGTTGGCGCTTTCATTAGCATGTTGGATCCAGGAACCAGCCCCAGTCACCTCCCATAATTCCTCGACTCTTGCTCTAGCAATTCTCTTCCGAAAATCTCAAATTCACAGCTTCTCCGGAAAGGGGATAGAATTTAAAAAAGTCTACTAAACTCATAATGTTCAAAGAGAAAGTTTTGATCTTTTGGAACGTCAGATAACAGAATGAACGTCGAGCTGTATTATGAGCATCTCGTGCGCTTTTAGAATTATTTTCAGTGCGTTATAGAATTATTTTCAGTGCGTTATAGCATTATTCGGGCAAAGCTTCTAGCAAAGCTCTAACGGCAAATATAACGACATTTTATTTGTATCTCGTAAACAGCTACCAAAATGTCACGTAACGACATTCGTGGCAGAGGAGTAAAATTCTTTGCAGACAAAAAAAAACAAATTAAAAGATTTATAGGTTATTTCACACGTTATTAAAATAAAAGCAATATTCAGTACATGCTCACAGTATCGCCCTGGCGAGGAAACAGTATTATTTCATTGCTCACTCAAAAATGGCCATAAACATATTTTTGTAGGTTGTTAACTCAAGCAATGCCACAAATGATTTATCTGTAAATTCGGAAAATTTACAAAGTTTCAAAAGACGAAGATATTGTAAAACGTTAATTATAAATCTTTGTTATAAGACACTAGTAATAAATCTTTGCTGTAAGTTGTTAGTTTAAAGTCGATGTCATTATTAGTTTACGAAAAATCTACGCGATTCAATTATTGAATGACAAATATGAATTTCTGTTTTCTAATGTCAAAACATATTTATTTTATGTTTTAAATAAAACTGAAGAGAACCCAACTTATATTATTAATTATAATTATAGCTACGTTTTGTCTTGTTTTTTCACTCATCGAGAAACGCCAAATGTCAAATGTACAAAACGAACATTGTGCTTCGCAGCATTATCAAAAGTCAAGTTAATACCTTATTTTCAACATATTTTTAGCACACGCATTTGAAAAGTGTAAAATGTTAGTTTATGTTTTAGTTTTTAAAACAAATGATATGTATTCATAATAAATACAATATTAACTCATCTACGTCAATTTTACATTGAAAGTTTTTACTTTGATGTCACTTTATTATCTTAAAAGTGGGGGACTACTATTTTATGGTGTATTTAAGTGGGCGGATCCTATTTTATAGTGAGCAGGCACCTCCATAGATAATAAATAAACGTACAAACAGAGCTAATACTTAACAAAATACTTGTCTGATTGGCGGCTCATACGAAAAGTTGGGAAGAAGGGGGGATACTTCCTCCCGCCTATCAACATTCAGCTGGTTGGCTGCCCCTGACAATTGGAACGCACTAACGAGCGGATTAATTAATATGTTTTATTGTTTTTGACGAACTTAGTTCATCTCTAATAAGCGGTAGAATCACCAATCCACTTTCCTAACTCAATTATTTAGGTTCTCCTATAGCAATGATAGTAATTGTATCGCTGGCTGGTCTGATTTACATCCAGACAAGATAACTTTTTTAATTTCCAAGTTGGATACCGAGTAGATTACTTTTATATTAAATAATAAAGGAGATGTTCTTAAAATATGGAGAGCATTAAATATTACTCCAATTTATTCAAAAACTTTGCCACGCTGTGGAGGAAAAATTATACTAATAGAAAAATTGGATGATGGGATGTGTAGCTGGGAATGGCGGGAGGTAATATACCCTCGGTACCTGCCGACGATGTTATTCCAATCCCTACACGATACGATACGATTGATCCACCCTAGCTAGGAGAACTCCTGTCCCGGTGAGACCGGTACACCAGGGGGCACTGATTTGTTGAGACTTGGAACGCGTGCTTTATGGATAGGAATGAAATGAGGTTGGAGTTTAATCGACCGGTATACATGGCAACTTTATAAGCCAATATTGGAATTTAGGATGGGTTGAAACAAAGGAATTGATTGAGCGTTAGTACTTCGTTCCTCGCTTCTCGCTTCTTGCTTCCCGCTTATAGGTTTTTGTTTTTAGTTGTTGCTTCCCACCGCTATTTTATGTTTTCCGCTACACTGTTTTTTTTTTTTTTTTAATTTTTTTGGAAAACCAATAGATTATAATGATTATTTTGCATGGTACATATATATTTAAAAAATGAACTAATAATAGATTTTCCCTTAAGTATTAAAATTATTCAATTAAAAAAGAAAAGGTTAGCCTACGATTAAAAGCGTTTTGCTTTGATTTAGTATTGCATTGGGGGAGGTTCAGTGAGTGGTTTTGCTTGGTTTGTCTTATTTTATATGAATAACGCGCAAGAATCCCAACTGCTCCCAGCCGCCTGGAGTCCGTGAGACTATGGCATCCCCAATTAGGGAATATTATGAGGCTGGAGGTATTGGGGAGGGGAAGGAGAAGGGGAAGAGGTAGGTGGGGAAAAACCTGGCTATTCAGATCCGGTCACCAAACACGGCTAAAAGCCATTTCAAGCAATATTTCAATTCTGAATGGTGGTCTTTAACCAGGGCGATACTGAGAGTATCTTCCATTCTACTTGTCTGTGGGGCACTCTCAATTGAATTCGTTCAAGTAATGTATTATTAACTGAGTTGTAGATCGCTTTCATTTAAAAAAAAGCTCCGCAGCTGACTCGAGTTGCGTTACAAAAGGCAACAACTTCTTGCTAAGCAAAAAAGCTTCTGCCGCCAAACAATAAAAGCTCGCCGTCGTTACCGTCATATAATTAAGTTTTCAGCGCGCGGCATCTCTGGTCTCGCCTGGATTCGGTGGTTAGGGCGCCATTAAATACATGACCGCGGAGAGCAGATCGGTGAAGGGGCAAGAGAGGGGGTACCAGCAGTGGACTCGTTTGATTTACACGCTCGTCAACGTGATTGAAGGAACCGACGCAGATCTGGCCGCGGCTTGACAATTCTTGCGTAGTAGTTGACTCGCGCTGTTAAAACAATCATTTTGGCAAAGAAGACTATTGAAAGCGGAAGGATGTGGAGTTCGATGATTCTAATTTGAAATATTTATAATTTTTAGGACTGGAGAATATTTATAAAATGACCTTAAAAAACGTAAGAAGTTTTTAACAGATATACTCTTTTTTACACATTTAGTCATTTACAGTGTTCCCGGCTGTGGACGCATTTGTGCACCGATGCATGATTTTTTTTTATTTTTACTTATTCTATAAGTGACTTTAGGTTAGCACTAACCGGCCTAGCTAAGTGTGCATTTCTTCAATTTATGGATATGATTGTCTGAATAAATGGGGTTCAAAACACGGTGTGAGCAAATTATTAATTATTTTTATTATTTTACTTACAGTATTAAAATAAAATATTTAGGAGCATGTTTAAACAGCATTCAAAATCAAAGCACAGCTTTTAAATGTCTTTACCTGTGGTGACCACGTTGAAGATCCATTAATAATACCCATCTCATTCTCCTTCCCAAAATCATCCAGCATCACCACATACTCTAAATGAAGGTGAGATAGTTTTACTGGCTTCGGGTATTTTGAATAATACAATAGTAAATATAATTAACACGTAAAGATTAAACAACTAAAGAAAACGTAATATAATAAATGAATTAAGAATTACTTTGTAATCACCAGTTTATTAATATACACATATGTTTTGAAAGCGATGCTTTCCTCATCAGGAATATACAGAATACTAAAAATAATAATGTCAAGTATAGACAAATGATAAACATAGAGGAAATAATGAAGGAATAAACTAATTATAAACTTAAACAAACAAAACAATAAGTAACAATTATTTTTATAAACAATAATTATTAGCCTGAAACACTAATCCAAATTGAAAAAAACCTTTCCGAGCAAAGATAAATGTCGCAGACAGGACTCGAACCTGTACCCTTCTGATGTCCGGTCAGATGCTCTACCGTTGAGCTACGTCGGCTTATCGCAAACCCGCCAAGTTAATCAATATATACTAGTGTTTCATTCAATAATTACTGTTTTTATTATATTTTCACCTGTAAACCTTAGAGCATCTGACCGGACATCAGAAGGGTGCAGGTTCGAGTCCTGTCGGCGACATTTATCTTTGCTCGGAAAGGTTTTTTTCAATTTGGATTAGTGTTTCAGGCTAATAATTATTGTTTATAAAAATAATTGTTACCCTTTGCGCTATGCACAAAAATCTTGTCTTAAGTTTTTAAGAACTTTAGTTTATCAATTAATAAAACAATAAGTACTTAACTATTCTGAAATTATCTGGTCGTAAACGATTACTCTATTTTTTTCTTGTCTCTTTGTACGTAACTTTTTTTCTGTATTAATTATTATACTATACTCAAATTATCTCCAATACAGATTTTTTTCTGTACTATTCTTCACATCTCTTTATACTTTATTACAGTTTTTTCTAGATATATTATATTACCATACTATGTCAATACTAGCTTTTTCCCTTCCATTTTTGTATAATGGCACTTAAGGCGATCCACCGGCTAAAATTCCAACGAAACCACGCGCTCCTTATGCAGGTGGCAATAAGGTTGAAAGTCCCGCTTAACATCGGCCGCTTGTTTCGATTTACGCAAAAAAAACCATCACCAAAATGCGTGTTTTATTCTATTCTGTAAAGCTCAGACATAATTATTAAAATGTTTCGTGGTCATATTCTAAAAAACTTAATTTACCACAATGAACATACGACAATATCGGAAAAGGGGTTCGTGAGTAGGAGAGTTTGCACTTTAAACATTTTTTTAATGTCTGATACTTTATTTTTTTCTAGGCTTATAAAAAGTCACACACCAAAAAATTCCCGGTTAAACGAAAGGCCAAGATGTGTTCTACTTGCATTATTTAATTAAATGATCTACGATATTTCTAGGCCATCAAATTCTCAAACCGAAAACACATGATTTTGCATTACTTCCCATTGCATCGCCTTAATATGAACTAAACTTGTCAATTTGACCGTCCTAAAACGGGATTTGTTCTCAGTTGGGCAGTCAAAGCTTTCTTACATTTTATAACAAATAAGAGACCAGTGCAGTAGTTTGAGGTAATATTTCTATGAATAGTTTATACAGTTTTAAGATTAAAATGAAGATTGTTAAAGTAAGTTATTCCTAAATAGGGGTAGAAATTTTGAGCATCCTCAGTGTTTAATTTTGAAATTTTAATGTTTTTTTTTTATATGAATACTGCACAAGAGTCCCAACTGCTCCCAACCGTCTGGAGCCAGTGAGACTATGGCATTCCCAATTGGGAAATGTTGTGAGGCTGAAGGTATTGGGGAGGGGAAGGAGAAAGAGAAGAGGAAGGTGGGGAATACCTGGCTATTCAGATCTAGTCACCAAACACGGCTAAAATTTCAAGCAACGTTTCAATTCTGAATGGTGGTCTTTCACCAGGGAGATACTGAGAGTATCTTCCACTCTGGAACGTGCGCAAATATACTATGTATTAGTTTAATATTAATTAATTGTGAAATACAAATTAATTAAATAAAATTTACTTGCGGACGCCGGGATTTGAACCCGCGACCTTCGGATTCGTAGTCGAGAGCCTTACCCCTCGACCATGAAGGTCTTTATTCTGGAATTTATTGGAACCCTCGTTTTCATCATTGAATCTGCAAGTTCAGTTTTCATACCACTTATTGCAGTATTGCTCCGTTGTAACATCTCTCTCTGTTACATTCGCCGTTTATGAGAGAGGAGAGATACAAGGGGTATATAAGGGGTTTGCCTTAAGTGCTCCAAGTACGCTCGTACAGAATACAGTACCTACAACTGTTCATACAACAACACCCACTGATTCTGACATCACACCTGGATTTAATTGCTAATGACTACGCCAATTATTCTATACAAACAGACACACAATGATGTGTACCTTCTGTAGAGTTTAACGTGGATATGGCGCTGTTCCAATTACAGGAACATTAGATGTGTTTGCAGAGAGAAACAGGTACAGTTCTGCTTCCATTGTCCTATGGGTATCATCATAGCACTGGATCTATAATTTTGGATGGGATCTGAGTGCTTTTGGTAGTTATTGTTGAGAGATTAGTATCAAGATTTGTATCAGCGAATTTTCATCAAAACTACGAAACAATAGGTCTACTTAAAAGTATTTTGTACTGACAATTTGGTTTAGTTAGCAAACCACATTTTCAGATTGCGTTGTCAAACTACCTGCCACATTACCTTATAGATTTATTATAATTGACTATAAGGAACTCTAGTGAAAGATATAATGGCTTTAAAAATATGTATCAGCAAACGCCGATTCTGAATATACGAGTATGCTACTAAACTTATAGCGGAAAAGACGTTATGAGCTGAAAATAGTTGTGTAGACGTTAAAGGTCACCGTTCGAGTATTTTGCTGCTTTAAACAGTCGTTTTAATTTTATTTTGTTGCAAAAAGATTTGGTCAAAACGACAAAAGCTATCTTTATGATCCGAATTTAGGGTATGCGGAAGTGGGCAAAAACAGCTTGGAAACAATGTCTCGGCTTCTTTGCGGCGAAACCGGTTTATTTTTGCAAACGAACAGAATAAATGCGGGATATAATTCATAAAACAAAATTCTGTTGAAGGAAGCCTTTACTGACCAGACCCTCAGAATGCTAGTCTGCGATAGTTTATGACCGAACGAATGTTTTGAAATGTCAAGATTTAAAATGTAACGGTTTTCTCCGGTTACAAATGTACGGAAAGGGGACGTACTAGACCAGGTATGGGAAATCTTTTTGGATCGGCATGGTAGAATTAGTACCTACTCTAAAATCTAAATATCATTAAACACTATATTATGAACGAAGAGAGGAGTGAAAGGAGAATATATGATGCGAATGTGAATGGAAGAAGAAGTCGGGGACGCCCGAGGAAGACATGGCACGATCAAGTTAATCAAATACTCGAGTCGGGCCATGTCAGAAGTAGGAATAACAGAAGAGAATGTATTTGGCGTTGTATGAATGCGAATGAAGCAAGAAGTGTATGCCAAGATCGAGTTGTTTGGCGGTCCGTCCTCTCTGCCTACCCCTGCGGGGAAACGGCATGATGGTTAGTTAGTTAGTCAGTTACTATATTTGGAAAAAAAGATGAACGTTCATATTGTCCTTTTTTTTAAAGAATGACAAATATTCCCTGGTTACGAATAACCTGACAATATTTGAAAATCTCCTACTACCATCACTGTAAGGGGAAGATGTTGCTTGTGTCGTAATGGAGGATTTAGCCAGCCGAAGAATTGAACTCACGACGCCTGGGTGAGACCCAAACGCGATGCCAACTCAGCCACTGACCGGTCTACTACTTCTATTGTAATGAGGGACGAAAAATTAATAATGTGATAATTTTTGGAGTTCATATACGACTGTCAAACTGTTTTTAAACATACATATTTCTACACGCGACAACTACTTTGCCTTGGGGATCTCTAAATTTTCCAAATTGTGAACTATGTGAAAGAATATTATTAGTAATTTTGTGCCTTTGGTTTTTGGTCTAATTGAAATTCAGAATACCATTAAAATGTTTTTAAAAACATAATAAACAGTACCGTCAGCAATAAAATAAATTTCAAATAATAAAAACAATATTAGAAAGCAGGGAACTCACTCCCGACATCCATGCTACATATACCATAAATTTAGTATTCATTGTACCAGTCTGAGGATGCCCGTGATAGTTTCAAAATTAAAAATAATCAGAATATCATTATTATAAAAATAATCTTGTTCTAATGTAATTAAAGGTTTTTTTCGTAAGCTTCACATTTTGGAAGTTTTATTGAAATTACGGGAATGGGAAAAATATGCTAAAAACTACATGCAGAGATGCTGCAAGAGCTACTACGTTCGGAGGACCGTTCTTGGAATTTTATATTCAGATATAGAATATGCATCATAGATTGATAGCGAATTTATCGTTGGGTTTTCGGGGCAGTGATATCCGGCATAAAATGATTCAGAAAGTGATTTAATTAGTTCCTTTATTAGAGGAATGTTTGTGTCTTTGTGTAGTGTTAACCCTGATCCACGAAGGAGCATTCAATATTAGTCGAATGACCTTTTGTAAGAGTTTTATGTGTGTTTTTGCTGCGTTTCCCCAAATAAGTGCAGCGTATAAAACTATGATTTTGATAGTGGTTTTGTAGAGGAGTATTTTATTGTCTGTGGATAATTTACTAATCTTACCAAGCATGGGGCAGAGAGAACTTATGGCGCGATTCGTGGATTTAATTTTTTTTCTTGAATATGCTTTTCCCAAGTGTGTTTTGAGTATAAAACGAGTCCTAAATACAAAATATTTCTCTCCCCAAATCTTTTGATATTTGTGGGCCGAGTCTTCTCGAAGATATTATTTGTTTACATTTAACCTATCCTTGTAACAGGGTGATGGTTTCTAGAAATCCATATTTTTTATTAATACCGCGTTGTCTGCCAAACAACACATTGTTTAAAATAAATCTGACGAGACTGTTTCTTTCTATAACGGCGGTAAGCCACTGATAGCTACTGAGCTAATCGAAATTAATTCAGTCATATTTCATTAAAACACATATAACCATTTAAAAGTTTGTAAAATATATGTAAAATGGGGGGCGCCATTTGGATAGTTCGTCCCAGGGCGCCAAATACCCTAGCTCCGCCACTAGTTATTCCAACTAGGTTTTGACGAAATTTAAACTTAATTTGAGTGACTTTAAGCTCTATAATTGTTTTTCAATATAAAAAAACTATTATTAGTGAAATAAATTAGAGTATTCGTGAGCAAACCTATAATCAATACGGATATTATGATAATATTAATGCTCAATACTATTATTATTCTTTGAGTTAAAGTTTCTAAAAAGGTACACAATTTTATAACATATTTATTTATGGTCTACTATGAATAGAATATAAAATTATGTACGGTAAAGCTCATCCTTGTTTTGACATTTGACATTCTAACCTCAAAACCAACCGACCATAGATTTGGAGCGTTTTGGCGGACTTTGAAACTTGTGACAAAAACAAATTGAAACTTTGAAAATTCTTTTAACTAAAAACTAACTTTTAAAAATAAAACGAAATATACCGGTATTTATGTTTGGACGTTATTATGGATAAAAAATATATATATATTTAAAAAAGTTGGACTGGAGTTCCTTATTGCAAAGGTGTCCCACTAGGTAGTTTAAGACAAATTCAAATTTATCCTTCTGCTTAAAACGCAATCAGTAATTTTTCTACGAAGACTAAATCCATTCGTATGCTTTTCTGTTTTGAAAAGCTCTCAAAGAATGGATTATCTTATTTTTTTTAGGAATCTCTGCTAGCCGAATAAACAATAGGAGAACTTCTTTAAGTTCCGCCGTTCTTCTGTTTACTATGTGTTGTTTGTACCTTAGGTTTAGACTTAGCACCGGATTTAGTTTAAGTTCCCCGAAATGGAACCAATTGGCTTCAGCCCAACTGTTCTCTGTAACACGCCTCTTAGTACATCGTTCAGATAGACAACACACAAAGCGCAGTTTAGACTATGTATTCAATCAATGGTCATATCAAAGTGGACATAATCGGAGTTGATAAATTGACAATTAATAATTCAAAAGCAATTACCTTGAAGATAAAAAAATTTCATTATTAATTGAACTGGGCAAAATATTTTATTTGAAAGTACAAACATCATTGACGACAGGAGATCTACAGAAAACCAAACCATAACAACTTTACAATAACTATTTCTAACAATTCCTGGTGGAATTACATTTTAAAAATGATTTTTTATATTAAAAAACCTTTGTAACCTTTTCCGCTTATTCCTTTTCGACCGGACCGGTTTTAATCTCGGCATCGTCAGACTGGCACAATTAAAACTAAATCTATGGGATATATTGATAAGAAATGACGAAAAGCCCCACGCGAGGCCGACCAGTGATAAGAATACAGGCCCCAAGTTGGTCGACAGTAATAAGAGGGGAAGAGGATGGGTCCCCACTTTACGGCTCCAGTGATAGAGAACCACCCACGTGGGCGTTAGTGATAAGAGGGGACAGGTTAACTTACCTCGAGGCCAGATGCGGGGCTGATTTCGCGGTCCACCAGGTTAGCTCAATTGGTAGAGGCATCACAACTCTGTCTCAAGTCGCAGATCGGCCGCAGCCTTATATCGGAAGGTAACTAACTACTGGAAAGAAGCGTGCTTTCTGGACAGGGTTTATTTTACAGGGGAAACATTCACAGATAATTACATACGGGGTTCACAACAAGGGGCAGTATCTATTCTAATCTGAGGCTCGATAATCTCTCTCCGGTGAATCTCAAATCAGGCATAATATTCAAAGGGACACAGTTATTACAGCACATAAAAGAGAGTGATACAATTTCTGCTTACAAGAGGTGGTCTGCAACGGGAGTCACGATCCCTTCAGCGTAAAAAAATGTGATGTCTAAGGACTCTGGATCTCACACGTACGACGTTAGATAGGACACAGCGAGTTAGGGCACCGGTCACTGGCTTTAATATTTAGGTTCAATGCAAATATAACAAGTTCCAATGTACTTAGCGGTCGGCCACGTGCCCAAGGCACGCCGCACGCACCTGACGACTCTTGCTTAGCGGGGCCCACACCATGATGGCCGTCGGAAGCTATGTCCCGTACGCCTGTTTTGCCGGTCAAAAACAACGATGGCCGGCCGGAAACGTGTCGCTATTGCTCCGGAGCGTGAAGTTTAGCAACCAGCGGCTAGAACATATTCTACAAACGACTTGATTCTTTTATCGTGTTGTACCTGATCTTGTTACATAACAATATTCAGTATTAATAAAGTCGTGATTACAAAGTAATTTTAAATTCATTTGTATTATAATGGTTCTATGAATAGTTTATTTATTTTAAGCCCATGCTATATATTTATTTAATTGGTTTATTTGGGTATTATTGTCTATAGATACATTAATTATAATAATTATTCTACCTGTTACTTATTGTAATTTGTGTTGTACTCGTACATGCCATACAAGTGATAACATTGTTAAATTAACTTGCTGACAAATTGCTCTGGAAGTTTAGCAGGTTTTTATTATTTATAAATAGCTGATGTGTACCCGGCCTTGCTTGAATTTTTTTTATTTTTTTATATAGTTATGAAGTTGTGAACTCTTGCTTGTCATTAGGGTGCCATAATTGATTTGACAGCGAAAGAAATCTCCAAATAAAGAAACATTCATTTGAATATTTTATTTCATTCCAAACGTTTATTTTTTTCAAAATATATCTAAATCATAAAGTTCTTAAGTAGGTACCTACCCGTGTTTTGCATTTTGAAAATATTCTACCCAAAAACCTTCTTCTTTTGAATATGCAATCTGTGGCTAACCAGAGTATTGTATCTATGGGCTAACCTAAATAAAACATGGAGGTTTCAATGTTTTTCATACTACTTTTAAAACGTTATAGAAATAGCTTTACATATTGGATTTCATTCAAAGTACTTTCTAAACCTTCCCGGTACTAATAAAAACAAACGAAACCGGTCAAGTAATTTTCGAGAAAATCGAGGACAGAAAAACAAACTTTCATTAATTTTAATATATATATATATAGATGAAGAATAAAATATATGTATGAATATATATATAGTATTGTTCTATGGGGGTAAATTTTAAGACTCGGGGCTGGCTAGCCGAAAACGACCATGCGCCCTATCCATTCAAAACACCTCAAGGTTCGTTTTCGCGAGACAAGAGACACAAAATTTTCCGGAAACTACTGAAAATTTTGTATCGACGATATTGAACGATTACGGGTTCCATCTATCGGCGAGAACTAGAACTAACCTTAAATCACTAAGCAAAAATTCAAATCCAATCGAGTCGGTTCTATTTTAAACCGCAATCTTCGTACCCGCCGGGTGGCGCTGCTCGATCTTCATTCGAGTTTCCAGCGATCTTTCTCACCCTACGTGTTGCCGTGAAAGAAAAATAATTGCCCAAGAGAATATTTAAAAAGTATGTACAAAAACATAAACCTGATCTCTCGGCGGAAAATTTTCTTCCACTATTGCCGTCGGCCACGAAAATACTTAATCTTTCATTACTGTGAGTCGAAGAGGTTAAATAAATGGATAATCGCTTTTAAAAACCACGTAGGAAGTTTTGAAAATCGAGACATCTACAGCGACCCGTGGAAAAACTACCACAATAATCGTTCAAACTTTTGACAGTTATAAAACTTGAAAAAAATCTTCATTTTATTCTTTCGCGCCGATTCCGTTTTCTATGGGATCAGTTTGAAGGGAAGTGCAATATTACAAAGTACTTACCCAAAAACCTAATGAACTGAAGCATTCGAATTTAATTCCGGGTAGGTACCCTATTTTTCAAATCAGCCTATCGGAATAGTATGAAAAAAATGCTTTGAAGGTTTAATAATATTTTAAATAAGCGAATTTGTCGAAATAGAATTACGGTTTTTTTTAATGCGTAGGCGATTTTACACGGCGCCATTATAAATACCTAAACGATTAATATATCAATATTCATTTGAAATATACAAGGAGAAAATAATTCGGTGAACGAAAAAAATCATTAAAAATGCATTTATTGATAGAAAACGGTAATTTTTTCTCTGATTTTTAAAAAAATTTATATAGCGCTGTTTTTTTACTTTCCCCTTGAACTTAGCAGTTAGCTCCAAAGCCCCATTTTGCAAGATGTGGCTCATATTTTTAAGGGAAAATATAACGCAAAACGCATTTATTAAAATAAAATCATTAGGGGTGGGGTAGGGGTCGGGGAAGGAAAAGGGGTAAGAGCAGGGGTAGGGGTAGGGGTAGGGGTAGGTTTAGCCGATATGGGTATCAAACTGAGCGTCTCAACCTACGCAACGAGATTTGGGCAATTAAAAATTTGGCAACAAATTCCTAGGCCCCATTTGTCGAGATAAACCTAAAATTGAAAGTTTTTTTATTTTCATTTTCTTTAAATACTTAATAGTGGTAGTCATAGGGTAGGAGTTGGGTAGATGTAGGGTAGGAGTTGGGTAGATGTAGGGTAGGAGTTGGGTAGATGTAGGGTAGGAGTTGGGTAGATGTAGGGTAGGAGTTGGGTAGGAGTTGGGTAGATGTAGGGTAGGAGTTGGAGTAGGAGTTGGAGTAGGAGTTGGAGTAGGAGTTGGAGTAGGAATTTCTGGAGTAGGAGTTTGGAGTAGGTTGGAGTAGGAGTTGGAGTAGGAGTTGGGTGAGTTGGGTAGGAGTTGGAATTAGGAGTTGCTTGGAGTAGGAGTTGGGTAGGAGGAGTAGGAGTTGGAGTAGGAGTTAGATGGGGTTAGATTTAGGAGTTGGGTGAGTTGGGTAGGAGTTGGAGTAGGAGTTGGAGTAGGAGTTGGAGTAGGGTTGGAGTAGGAGTTGGAGTAGGAGTTGGAGTAGGAGTTGGAGTTGGAGTAGGAGTTGGAGTAGGAGTTGGAGTAGGAGTTGGAGTAGGAGTTGGAGTAGGAGTTGGAGTAGGAGTTGGAGTAGGAGTTGGAGTAGGAGTTGGAGTAGGGTTGGAGTATGAGTTGGAGTAGGAGTTGGAGTAGGAGTTGGAGTAGGAGTTGGAGTAGGAGTTGGAGTAGGAGTTGGAGTAAGAGTTGGAGTAGGAGTTGGAGTAGGAGTTGGAGTAGGAGTTGGAG